>MJUT01057353.1:139111-150935 GCA_002080005.1 Gigantidas platifrons
TGTCACTAGTGCAGTAGAAACATCACCCCTTCTGGAACACTTGTATAAATCATTTAATAGTAACACGATGGCTGTCACTAGTGCAGTAGAAACATCACCCTTTCCGGAACACTTGAATATACCCCAGGTTTCTAGTAATGGGATTCGTGTTGCTCAATCTTAAGTTCCTTTTTATGGTCTAATCATTGTTTTTCGTTTTGTCTTGTTTCTTCCGACCATTGGATAGTATTTCCTTCAATTTACGGCTTCTAGGTACCCCTTTGGTATCTTTCTTTATTTTTTTTTTATCAATTTCTTACCCAATCCACTGTGTCATAATTCTTCTTAATTTTAACGTTTCATTGCATGTTTTTTTTCTAGTGTACTTACTAAGCACCTCCATTTGCTTCTACGATTCTGTGTCATATAAAATGGAAATCTCCCCGTCAAGATATACTGCAAAATAAACCGAAGAGAATTGATATAAAGTTATTAATTGACATGTCCTGAAACAAAATAGATATTAAACTCAATTGATATAAATCGCTGTAAATATATGTTTTGTTTGTTTCCTGGTTTTAAGCAAAGTTATAAAACATTGAAAACAAGAATACGCTTTTTTATTTTGATTTGTCGATATCCAACAGTTTCTGTTAAGTTTTTCTTACATTAGTTTCATATGGCTTACCCACTGCTCTTCATACATTTTTATTATCACTTCATATATCTGCAACTGGTGTCGCCGTGGTCGTNATTTCAACATCTGACACAGAGCTTAAATGAACACCTGGCATAGCCCCAAAGTCTATAGAACAGGAAAACACTGACATTACAGAAATTAAATAAAAACAGAATTTGATGTTCATCTTTTTGAAAAAACACCCTACTTATCCTCGGATCGTGTAAGACAAATGATGACTTCTGATTTCAACTAAAGTTCTCTTCCCTCAAACATAGGTGACCATTGGTTATAATGTTTATGTCTTCCCTCAAACATAGGCGACCATTGGTTATAATGTTTATGTCTTTCCTCAACCATAGGCGACCATTGGTAATAATGTTTATGTCTTCCCTCAACCATAGGTGACCATTGCTTATAATGTTTATGTCATCCCTCAACCATAGGTGACCATTGGTTATAATGTTTATGTCTTCCCTCAACCATAGGCGACCATTGGTTATAATGTTTATGTCTTCCCTCAACCATAGGTGACCATTGGTTATAATGTTTTTGTCTTCCCTCAACCATAGGCGACCATTGGTTATAATGTTTATGTCTTCCCTCAACCATAGGCGACCATTGGTTATAATGTTTATGTCTTCCCTCAACCATAGGCGACCATTGGTTATAATGTGTATGTCTTTCCTCAACCATAGGCGACCATTGGTTATTATGTTTATGTCTTTCCTCAACCATAGGCGACCATTGGTTATAATGTTTATGTCTTCCCTCAACCATAGGTGACCATTGGTTATAATGTTTATGTCTTCCCTCAACCATAGGCGACCATTTGTTATAATGTTTATGTCCTTTGGTTTACTTGTTCACAAAGACTTGATTTATTTAGCTTTCCAATCATTGATTATGAACGTACCTGATGATGGTTATTCCAATAACGCACCGTGTGTACTGAATTAGATATGTACGTTTTATTCAACTCGACTTCGTCTCGGTGAATACTAGTTACTTTGATTTATAAATCCCCATCTCACAAATCATTACATTGTGATTGTATAATACTAAAAAAGAATACCGTTGTAATATATATCTTCTTCTCACCACAGCCACACTGTATTACGTTTTTGTTCCCGATTCTTTTGTCCTTGCGTTGTATTATAATATATGGTAATGGTGTTTATTTACGAGCATTTGTATTACTTGTTGAATGCTAAGTGTAGGATGATCACCATTTAGAGGAGGTTAATACCAAAGTAAACGGCACTGTTCCACATGGTTGGGGATTGAAAAAGCTTTGGAAATCTACGAAAACATGATCATCAAATATTGACTGATTGATTGATTGATTGATTGATTGATTGATTGATTGATTGATTGATTGTATTTAACGCTATTTTCAGCAATATTTTAATTAAATCATGGCGACCTGTTTTAGTGGTGGAAGAAGCCGGAGTACCCGGAGAGAACCACCGACCATGGGCAAGCAACTGGCAAGCTTTATCACTTGCGGCTGTGAGTCAGTCGAGTACACCCTTTCTGTAATTCACAAAACCGAGTGCGCACCCACGCCGTATTGGTGATAGGCATGTATGAGTTGTTAGATAATCCAACTACCTAACTCATTGAGCCACCGGGCCCTTGATCTTCAAACATGGTTTTGAAACAATTGAAGAAAAAAATAGTATATTTATAATAACAGTTTTTTTCTCTTCATATTGTTTGACATTTACAACCGGTCGTCCGTGTCTATTTCAAAACAAGGTAATGCAAGTATAATCTGTTCAAAAATTGAAACATTTCTTATTATTTAATTTTTAATTATTCCTCGATTTTAATTTCGATTATTTCATGGGACTATTTGAATTTGTCGTTGGAGAATGAATATGTTGGTGACGTTACAATACCACCATAGGATATCAAGTATAACCAATGTTGCTCCAGGCGGAACAGCCAATCAGATTGCAGTATTCACATAAAATTAGATTATGTCAGATTAGTGCGAAAATAATATACATGTATTTATGTCTTCTTTCACTAGCTATTCTGTATATATATACTAGTATATATGTCCTTGGATAATACACCAAAGGCGTATAGCAACCAGTTGGCTTGTGCCGGTTTAATCTTGTTAATCCGTAGGTCAATAGTTATTGTGTCAACAGGTACACCTTTTGACAGCTGAGAGGAAACCTGTTCAGAATACCAACTAATGAATTTCTGTTTCAAGATGGATTTAAGTTTTCCATTTACGGTGCGATCACACGGCTGAAGTTCCTCAGTTGTACTAAGAGGAACAAACACAGTACGGATTCGGTTTTTATGAGGTAGAGAAATAAAGTCCTTGTTCTGATGAGCTTTGAACACATAGAAAATTGCAAGGGCATAGGCTTTGCTCCTACCGGAACGACCGATTTCTTTTCTTACTTTGTCAAAGTACGGGATCAGAATCGATTTGGCGTATTCAATCTATTCAATCATGGTTTCACTAGTTTACCAGTGGTTCTGAGAATGTGTAATATTCCAGTCCTTTGGAAATTCGTAAGAAGGATGACATCTGTCGGTAGTACCTTTATAAATCAACTGAAAAGGTGGCAATGAACCAGTTAAAGAGATTCCAACCACGCCGTTATCTCTCTCTTGTCGTCTAAAGCCACAATACTACAATCCTTGGATCCCTCTTCCTGTAAAGTTCACTCACTTGTGGGGACCATTTTAAGACCCGTCTGGTCAAAGTTTATAATGAGTTCATGTGGTATATTATATTCCATAACACATTTGGCAATTTTGTCAAGATATTCGGATTTCAACTTTTCAAAATCTTCCGGTAATTTTCTGGCAGTTTTTGTCCCCTTCCTTTTAATAAGATTCATTCGTCTCATAAGCGATATTGCATAATCTCGGCTAATATCTAAATGTCCTCCGTTTTCAACCAGTAATGCACGATTTTCGGCTTCAACAATACCACGGGCAGCAGCACTTTACTGTCACGTACTTTGGTAGGCATTTCTTAGATTTCGGATACAATTCTCTGTTCAATGTTGATTTTAATCGTTTTACGGTACTCCTCTCTCATGCTGCGGATTGTTGTTTCGGACACTCATTTTCCGAGGTCACTTGAAAGTTTTCCTGACGCTTTCGCTGCACCTACTTCTTCGGCGATTTTTGCAAACTTTGCACAATCTTCTGGTGTGTATGAGCCATATTCTCCTCGCTTACTTTAACCCGGCCTGCCTTGAATGTGATGATTTTGGCGAATCGCTTAAGTTTTTGATAGCTTCATTTGCCGCTGTAATCGCTATTGCATCGTCTTCGGATGTTGCACGGCTTGGTGAAAGCAACCCAGGGGAAGATGTTTCACGTAGTTTAGAACTTGTAATCCATTTTAACAGGGACATGTTTATAGTAGTTGATGCAATGAATGAATGACAAATTTCAGTTCACAAAATGTAATTACTACTCACTGTCATTTAAAACATTATTGATTTTTCCATCGGCGATCGTTTCATTTCTTGTACTATTGAGTATTGGCCATTATGAAGTGTCATTTTAATAATATTTTCTCAACCTTAAAACCACGAAAATGAATCCCCACGAAATCTGGTTTTGATTCAAAGCCACGAAATTTTAACCCCACGAAAATTATAAAGTCTGAGGGAATCAACCAACCAGAGAACTTAATAGGTAACGGATCGTCGAGACATGACGATGCAGCACAAACAAAATAAATGATAGAAGTCAAGAAGATTGTGCAACGATACCGATAAAGATGTTAATACCTTGTCAATATATTTTTGTAACATCTTTATCGGTATCGTTGCACAATCTTCTAGACTTAAATATATTAACATAAACTTCTAACAGTCTTCACTGTAAATAGATATGTTGCTTACCCATCCAGATGAAATTAAGCATGGGATATCCACAGCAAGCATGAAGGAAGCATCGAAATATGTGGTGCATCTCTTGTAGTTATAGTTTGAATCAACAACATAGTTGTCGGAACAATCATTGTTGATATTTACACCATCCAAGACAATTCCCGCAAAACTCAGAACACCACTTAATATCCCTAAGCCTATCTGTATACCACCAAAGATATGAAATGTTCTGATTGGATAAGCCCGTTCTTCCGGTGATGTTTGTATTGCAGAATTCATTCCTATATTTTGTTGTGGGTTTTGTTCTCAACTATATCTATTGCTTTGCAAGTAAATGATATATCAGAGTTTTCCTGTTGAATTCAAAAGAAGTTACAATTTAATTCTAAATAATACACGCTTAAATAAAATGTAAACATGTAGGACGCAATACTACAAAGGTACGCCTACAAATGTGCCCCAAATACAGCCAAAACATCATTACTACGGTCAAACATACCATTTAAATCATTTCAGTCCTCTATATAAAGGTAATGTAGGTATGAAATGCATTTTCAAGTCTCCTTTAGACAGAAAACCATTGTTATTAAACATTGGTCACGTAAATATGATGAACAAATGAATCTGGCTTTTTTACAACACATACAGCATCGTTGTAAAACAATGTAAGGATCTTTTCATAGTTAGTTGGAAACGCATCGATGGTGTAATGGTCATCGTGATCGCCTCTGGTGTAATGGTTATCGTGATCGCATCTGGTGTAATGGTCATCGTGATCGCCTCTGGTGTAATGGTCATCGTGATCGCCTCTGGTGTAATGATCATCGTGATCGCCTCTGGTGTAATGGTCATCGTGATCGCCTCTGGTGTAATGGTCATCGTGATCGCCTCTGGTGTAATGGTCATCGTGATCGCCTCTGGTGTAATGGTCATCGTGATCGCCTCTGGTGTGGTAGATCATGTGTTAGAGCCCCGTTGGGTCATACTTACGACTATAAAATGTGTATTTGTTCCTTCTCCGCTAAGCGCGCGTCATCAAGGAGAAAGAGCAAAGACTGGTTGACTCGGAATTAGGATAGTGTGTCCGAGTGGAGCGACATGTCTACCCGCTGATTGTTCTTTCAATGATCTAGCACTATAAAAATCCAACTAAGCGTGTTGGTCCAGTACAAAGCGGACATCATTATCATCTCATCGAATGTAACTTGTTCTCGTCATGATAGGGCTGAAATATTGCCCACTTGGCGTTAAACAACAATCACTCACTCAATCACTGTTTAGTAGTTTGTACTTGCAAAAAGCAGTTCATTTCAGTGTTGAGATGAGATATGTCATGATATATGTAAGATTTTCGTTAACTACAAACTCATGAATATTTGCGGGGAGAGGTATGGTATTTAACGCCACTTTCAACAATATTTCAGTTATATCGTGGCGGTTCGAATAGCATGCATAATAATTTAAAGAATAATATATGTTTTTAACAAGAAATAATTAATAATAATAATAATAATAATAATCAGATACAACCCTACCTTGTAAATCTCGTGTTATCAGTATATTATTCTTTGATATTGACAGAAGATATCTATGTTATGTTGAAAAGAATATTTACATTGTGACTGTAATCTACATTATCACGTTGTAGTTTTCGTTATCACTGTCAAATCAACCTATTTTATTTGTATTTTAATTTATCCAAATGGAAAATAAAATACCACACATTACATGACCGCTGACTTCCCATGCCTGTTACGGGCACTTCACTAAAACGTGACGGGATCAAACTAGTTTTCTTATTAAATTAAAAATACATAATCTTGGCGTAGAACATTGAATGAGCCACCTTCGTCTTGATACAATTAATAGATACATGTATAGCATCATTTTATGTAAATGATTAACCAAAACTACTTAATATCATCCATACGAAGGAAACCCATAAGTTGATTATGTTGTAGATTAACGAATATTTTTGTCATTGCCGACGTCGCAAAATTAATTTCATTCAAATAACTTGACTGTTCCAGTATCTCTTTTCAATTGTTTCAAAAAACACATACAAATATTGGTACTGTTACTGTATATGTTGTCGCAGATGAACGTGGTTGAGTTGGCACAACATGCATTCAGCCATAGCGCTTGATATGAATGTGTGTGTGTGTGTGTGTGTGTGTGTGTGTGTGTGTGCGTGCGTGCGTGCGTGCGTGCCCGCACGCCCACCCGCCCGCCCGCCCGAACGCTTTCGACTGATATTTTTATGATAATCACATTATATTTTATACATTCTTAACATTGTCTGACGGCTTTCGACTAATATCGTTATCCTAATCACGACATAATTATTTTAGACATTCTTACCATTGTCTGAACGCTTTCGAATAATATTGTTATACTAATCACGACATATTTTAGACATTCTTAACATTGTCTGAACGCTTTCGACTAATATTGTTATCCTAATCATGACATATTTTAGACATTCTTACCATTGTCTGAACACTTTCGACTAAGATTGTTATCCTAATCACGACATATTTTAGACATTCTTACCATTGTCTGAAGGCTTTCGACTGATATTGTTTTGCTAATCACGACATATTTTAGACATTCTTACTATTGACTGAAAGCTTTCGACTATATTGTTATACTAATCACGACATATCTTAGACATTCTTACCATTGTCTTAATAGACGTGAAGACGTCTCGGCATTCTTAATATTGACCGAATACTCACGACAGATATTGTTTAAATAATGTGCTAATCCTTAGCATTGTTTAATTAATCTAACTACTTTACTGATATTGCAAATATTGTCTTAATTGTACTGTCAATAATGTATTTCTTGATAGGGATAACTCTTCTAACCAGGACAAGTACTGTTGAAATGGATAACGTTTTCCCTGCTGACAAGGAATATAATAATATCGCCCTTGTGTGTAAATCACATAACATACAATACATGAATTGGGTATTAACAACAATTCACCCCCATCGACTTAAATATGGATTCTGTTAAATTCTAAAATAGTACATATAATCAAGACAACTCTCCTCATGTCAGAGCATTAACATATTTGAGTTCTCTACACGTTATACAACTATTACTCAATCTAAACTGAGATACCTTATAGAGCTAATTGATTCTGTTTTGTTTCATAAAAAAATGACAAGCGCTACGATTTCCATTACATGGTTTATTTGTTATTTGTATTTATTTACGTTTACTGGTGATCAACACGATTTTCATTTCACATGGTGCTCGTGTCTTTTAGCAGTAACACGAAAGGTGCCACTAGTGAAGCAGGAACTGTCTACCCTTCCGGAGCACCTGATTGCAACACCGGTTTTTAGTGTGGTTCGTGTTGCTGAGTCCTTAGTTTTCTGTGTAATTCTTTTTAGATTATTGTAGTATAAATACGCATTTTTCCTTTGATGTTTTTATGCAGTAATCAACTTAAAAATAGTGAACTTTTACAAACCATGGTCTAACATGAAGATCTTAATGTTATTCCATGATTTTGACGTCATAGATCTGTTATTCCATGATTTTGACATCATATATATGTTATTCCATGATTTTGACGTCATAAATCTGTCAATCATGTAATTTCTGTTACAAATATATATACCATGGATCTTACTCATGAACTTATCTAAACCAACTCATCCTTCGGATTCTTTGGTTTAAATAAGATAATTCGTAAGATCCATGGTATATATAATACTTATTTCTCCCTTTTCTTCTTTTGACTATTGTATTGCATGTCCTTCTATTTAAGGCTTCTGATTATCTATCTGGTACATTCAAGCTTTTCGTGGAACACCTATCTTATTTAGAAAGAGACAAATACTATTATGTAGAAAATCACTCTAGCTTTCGTCGAGCTTTTCTCTCCTGTTTCGCGTGCAGGACTGCAATAACACAAAAAATAATAAAACATTTTTCGACAATGTACGTATATTGTATTTATCCTGCAATGTAAACAAGACATAAAACAATTGTCAAATTGTCTAAGAAGTACAGTTAACCTTTCTTACCATCGCTCGATATGAATCAGGTACCATAAAACTATATCCTGGTCAGTGAACGTATATAACTAACAAAAAATATCAAGTCAATGCAAATTGTATGCGTAAATAGAATAAATGAATGATGAAAATAATATAATTGACAAGTGCAATGCGCTATAATTACATTACTTCCGTTTTTCATTGAAATGATACAATATGATTGGTTATGAAGTGGTCACATGATTATAAAAGAGATGTTTCACATCGAAATGAAACTCAAACTCGAACTTGCACGTGCCTCCATGACGACGCCAGATGTAAACAATCAATGGCGTAGTAATTTCCAACAGCAAATAATCTAACACAAATAAAATTCACAACGAAAAATTCAACTATATTAAATTTTGGTGTGATTTAAATATAATTATAAGAATTGAATGCATTCTTTTGAAGTTTCATTGGGGTATGAAAGCGTTGATCGAACTACATTTTCAACATGAAGCGCTGCCGCTCCAGGGAAACTGGAAACACAGGGTACACAGGATGAAGAAAGCCACAACAAAAGCACAATTTAATATGTGCTTCAAAGTGACAATTATTCTTTAAACTATATTGATGAGAGACACATGATTGTTACTTGCTTGTACATGTAGTTATTATTTTGAGGGGTCAGCCATACTGATTAAACAGTCTGTATATCTTATATGTAATTAATTATATTCCTGTACCACCGCATCTTTGAGATAGAAGGGCGTGTATTTATTGCACAGAAGTTAAGATTAGTTCAGGAAATGTGGCGTCTCAAAATCGCTTTGATAACATTAGCTGAACTCATAGCTGAAGACCTCATGACGATGGTATTAAGAGGAGTAGAAGTTAAAGTAATCAAGGAGCGTGTTAATCGATCTTTAGTTTTATGTGTATGTTTTGTAGATCTTTGTTTGTCCTTTGTACTTTCTCTTTTGGCCATTGTGTTTGTCTGTTCTTCTTCGACATACGAATACAGAGAAACTGGCAACACAGGGTACACAGGATGAAGAAATTTATGAAGCCTTTCTTACGATTATTACTTGTGAGAACACACAGATTTGTATGAAAATGTTTACAATGTAAGCACTTAACACAACATGCATTTTCTGAGAGGAATGTTTGAAATAAGTACATGTAGCCAGTAAACATATATAATTGACGATTGTGTTGCCGATACAGATATATATAGACAATATATGTACATTGTCGGAAAATATAGCATTTATTTGTACGAGCATCAGAAACAGGTAGAAAATTTAGCCTTTGTCGAGCTTTTCTGTGCTGTTTCGAAGCGACTGCAAAAAAAAGAGGGTAAAAAAATTTCCGACAATGTACGTATATTGCATTTATCCTACAAAATAAGCAAGGCGTAAAATAACTGTCAAATTGTCTAAGAAGAACAGAAGCAAGCTTTTTTCTATTCGTTTTCATATGGTGTCCTTTGTGAAATCCTCGCTTATACTGTTACCCTTTCTTACCATCGCTCGACATGAATCAGGTACAATAAAACTATATCCTGGTTATTGATAAGTTCAATGCGCTTAAACAGTGCTCTCAGGGAAAGAAAAGCAAATGAAATGGGAATATGTATCATACAGTGATTGGATCATGAAGTTATGACAATGGTATATTTATACCCACAATAGGGATTGAAAAGTCTGATTTAATTATAAACTGCTAAAAATTATTCGAAACGAATACAAATTCCAAAATAACTGATGTTACGGATTGTCAAAAATTTTAAATTTCTAATGAAAATTGAAATAATCTGCTTTCAATCAAATGTAATGAGGCCAGTAGCTACTTGATCGTGTTGTGTCCTGGTTGCAGGTAGGTATGCGGCTGCCTCCACGTTACTCATCGGAATCTGTGTTGTCGGCATGTTCACATCCACTCCTTGTTGTGCGGCTTTCTGAACATTACTCATCGGAATACGTGCTGTCGGCATGTTCAAGTCTGCTCCTGCATGTGCGGCTTTCTGAACATTACTCATCGGAATATGTGCTGTCGGCATGTTGACATCCGCTCCTGCATGTGCGGCTTTCTGAACATTACTCATCGGAATACGCGCTGTCGGCATATTCATGCTCGCTCCTGGGTGTGTGGGTGTCTGAACATTACTCGTCGGAATGTGTGTTGTTGGCATGTTCATGTCCGCTCCTTGTTCATTGGAAGAAACATAAACAACCGTTGTATGCTGTTAAAGTTAAAATATAAAATATCACTTATAGTTGTTTCTGACAAAAACAAGCATTTCTATATGCGGTAATCAAATGTATACGTTCAAGCTAATTGTATTGTTTTTTCCCGTATTCACATTCTATATATTACCGATATCAACACACGGGTTGGAAAAAAGCAGACCATTAAATGGATGAAAGAAATGCATCCTATCGCCACCTCTTTAACCATCAGAATGAAAGGCTTAAAGATACCAAAGGGGCAATCAGAAGTCAATTTTGTTTGAAGCCCACAAACATTTAGGATTAACTAAAAGTGAAGATGGAAATTGGAATGAACATGCTAAAAATATTATGATTAAAGTGCCATCACGTCTATCTGTTTTCCGTAGGGTCAAATTTAAACTAAAAAGATCTCATCTACAAAAAAAAATAGATATAATTTATCAGACCACTTATGGAATATGGTGATATAATATGGGACAATATCCCAGACTATTTAAAGCAATCTTTAGAAAGTCTTCAATTTGATACGGCCCGCATAGTAACAGGTGCTCCCAAATTAACGTCCAGACAGTTACACTATTATGAAACAGGATGGGAAACGCTCCAGACTCGTCGTAACAGCCACAAATTGATAACATTTCACGAAATGTTCCATATAGATGCTCCTGGTTATTTGAATTCTTTAGTACCTCCCCCTAATATAACACTAGGAGATCAAACAACAATTCCTTTTTACCGTCCTCAATTAAGCTTTGGAATAATATCCCAAATGATATCAGATTGAATTCTTCAAAAGGTTGTTTTAGACGATTTTTAAATAGACATTTGTGTAAAATATCATATCACTTTAATTTTAGATCATGAAAAGAGCAAATTAATTTTGCGCTTACGTCTCAAATGTAACCCCTTTAAAGATCATCTCTTTAAGAAAAAAAAACTTTATTGATTCAGGTCTATGTACATGTGGAAAAATAGAAACTACTGCTCATTACTTGCTGCACTGTCCAAATTATATAATTATAAGAACGAAACCATACAAACTCTAAGTACTATGGA
>MJUT01057364.1:17780-52002 GCA_002080005.1 Gigantidas platifrons
ATATGGCATGACATCTATTATTTCACATATTTTGCAATAACAAACTAGACCTATATGCAGAATACATTCCTTTGGACGAGGATAATTAGTACTAAAATATTACAGCCTCATTAATCTTTGATAACATGTCACTCTAGATAATGTTATTCAATAGTTTCCAATAATATTCATATTTTATCATTATTTAATCAACCAAATGATACTATCACCCTTCCAGAGCACCTATATCGGTATTGTGATGTTCATTATGGCAATTGCCGCTTAAAACGAGCTTCATGTCATCAACCATTTGCTTTGTAAAGAGTTCAACATGATTTATCCATTAGATGATGTTTGTGTCTTTTAGCATTGATATGACGGGTACCATTAGTGAAGAAGGACCTGTTTACCTTGACGAAGCACCTTGGTTCATCCCAAGCTTTAAGTGAAGTTGTCTGTGTATTGTTTGTCGACTTCTGGTTACCTCTATGGCATCTTTAACTTTTCTTTAATAAATTTTAGATGATAATGCACGTTCAGTCGTCATACCTTACCATATGAAACATTCTTTTACAAGAATACCCAAGAATGTATGATTAACTGAACCCTAAGCGGAGCACCTGGTCAAATTAAAAAAGAACGAACAATATTTTTTATTAAATGCGTGTGTATCTGCTGAGAATTCATTTTGAAACACTCGTAATCAATGTTCTTAAACTGACCTGCCTCTAAATCATGTCTTAAGCCAAAAATATTTTATTCAATGCGTTAGTATCTATTGAGCTTTCATTTTGAAACACTCGTAGTCACGTAGTCAATGTCATTAAGCTACCTCATGTTTTTGTTATTTCAAACGATACATAGACGTAATAATTGTAAATCCTAATATTCTTAGTTCATAGCAACTTGCCAACAAAACAAGACAGATTGATCTATGATTTTTTGGAAATCACTTCTAACAATTATATCTATTTCTTTACAGAATGTCAGTTATTGTAACAAGATGATCGAGTCATTCTTCATCACATAACATGTCAAATAAAAGACGTCAGAAAACAAAATGGAGGATTAAGTATTTCCGGATGATCTAGAAATTCATGATGTCATAGATAGTCTGTATTTACAAAGTGTGATTTTCTAAATGAAAACATTTTTACTATCAACAATACGAACACTTCATACTTAATAATAAGCCAATGGACTAAAATATACCGAAAACAAATATGTTCCTTAATTAGACCGATACAATGTGAAAAAGAGATTTTCAGGCAGAGGAGAAAAAAAAAGACCAAAAACAGAAACATAAACATAACTATGCAATTAATTGGTAAAGGATCGTTTGTGCAGTTTCTAAGAAGAAGGTTTTTTTCAAATCTTTCGTTTCCTATAGTGTATTACACTCAGCTACATCTGGCTTTCATATAAATTCAATATCTATATATTACGGTTTTCCCAGTTTTCCGGTTGTTGACTGATTTTGTCTGTTTATATACTTATGAGTTTTGCCTTTCCCTTTGGAAGATTCTTCGGAGTTTGGTAATTTTGTTATTACCCTTATTTAGGATACTGAATTTGGAATTTTGAATCTCGAACTGCAAATCTTGAATTTCGAATGATCCTTCTGAGCTTTTGTAATTTATGGAGCAACGGTAGTTATCTAAGATTATTGAACTGCAAAAGAAGCATACAATTTAGAAATGACCCACCCAATGGTCACTCATGTATTTTTTTTTCACCAGTAATGTATTTTCCTAAAAGGCTGTTAAAATTTTTTTTCAATATGGCATTATATGACCTATGGCCAACTGCAATACATTTTTGTACTTTAGAGTTCCGGGCAATTTTTGCCTCATGTTGATATAATATATATATCTTAGAGAAAGCAAACAAAGAATATTTAGAATTTGCAAATAAATGAAATAGCAAACAATAAATGTTGTTCCCTTGATCTATCACCACAAGACTTTTACTGAACTTGACTAAGACTGACACGACGGGTGTCTTATAAGAAACATAAGAAGTTTATCATTCGCTAAAACACTGGTTCATCCCCCCTTTTTGTTCGGTTTTGGTAATATTTTATTTTGGTGTTTTTTTGTGTTGCTTGTCTTTCTGTACAAAATAGACAAATAAACATGTTACTTGATTACATTAATTGATAGCGTAATAAATATTTACGTAATCCAGAAAAACCAAAAATAACGGAAGGATGCAGAAATGCTACACACACTATTTTTTAATTCTTTAATTAAAGGGAAATTACCCTTGATAATCATGTTATGATTGACATGGTGTGAATAAAGTCGTACACCTTTTCCCAAGTGGTCCAAAAACGTTTTATGTAGGAAAATAATAGAGAGATGTTAGCTAGGGATGTTGAATCTTATTATTGCAATTCTTTTTACTCCTAGTCATCCATTTAATATTAAAATTTATAAAATTGCTGCTTTAGTTTAAGAAGTTAATATAGTTTTTAATATTCAGTGGAATTTTATCCCAGTACATTTGCTTCTGACAAGGCAGTAGGAAATAAGGGTTAGGGTTATGGTGTTTTACGCCACTTTCAACAATATTTCAGTTATATTCGTAGCGGCCAGTAGGAAACAAGCTAACAAGTTAATATAAACAGTTTGAAATATAATACATTTTCTACGTAATAAACACTTTTCAAATAAAACATACTGTGTTGTTAAAATATTCTCAAGATATTAGTCCTGATAATAATGTATATATTCACAGCTTCTGTAGCAAATATCAAAAATAAAACATTTTCGACTTTTGGGATGAAACTTGATTAAATATATTACAAATATACATGACGCTACTAAAATACCTTCTTACCTATGTGGACTTTTAGGCATTCATGATAAGCTTAAAGATACTACGAGGTAATCGGAAGCCGTTAATTGAAGAAGGACCTATAATACAATGATAAAAAAAAAGAATCTCAAGTTCCAAGTCAGTGCATATTTGAAGTTATTGTATTTATGCATGTAGTTTTTTTTCCTATTAATCGTACAAACATAGACCGCTTCGATTACGATTAAACATGTTTTCACATGTTAGGGTATTTAATAAAGTGGATTACCGAGAAAGAAGAAAACTAGAAAAGAAATATGCTCCCGCACTTGATAATTACGGACAAAGTTATTTTGTTAGGAGTGATTTTTTAAAAATGAAGTGTGTCTGTAAGACACAAATGGTGCCCCCGCCTGACCATAAGAAATTATAAACAAGTCAAAAATTGTAGTAGAAGCCATACAAACCATGTTTCCATTATGTAGCTAGTAAGAAGGAAATGAAGTTCAACTACCTGTCATTTTGTGAATATTTGACAAAAATCCCCCTCCCTGACATTTCGTCACGGGGGCATAGAAAAGTCCAACTACTTGTCATTATCAAATATTTGATGAAAATCAAAATCATGTGGACATGCACACCTCCAGTATGTGTAGAAACATCTTGTAAAATATTGAAGCTGTAGCTCTAAAACTATAGGATGAGTTAGCCGGACAAACCAAGTTCCCTTTATGCAGCTAATACGAAACAAATGACGAAGTCCAACTACCTGTCATTTTGAGATATTTGAAGAAAATCAAAATCCTGTGGACATGCACACCTCCATTATGTGTATAAACATCATACAAAATATGAAAGCTGTAGCTCCAAAACTGTAAGAGGAGATAGCCGGACAAACCCTGTATCTATATCCGGACGGACGAACGACCGAACGGAAGGACAAGGATAAATTAATATGCGGGGGCATAAAAACAGGCCAACGCAAAAATTTAAAACAACACTGCAACATGATAAACAATAAGGTATGGTATAACTATTATTTTAGTAGTGGTGCAGTTTGAATTTTGTTTTTGTATTTTGGGACTAATTCAGGGTCAGAAGAAATTTTCACACCCGGTTTTGATGGGATCTATGTTGATAATCTTTTCACTTTTCTTTGTTGTGTTGTGTTGTGTTTTGTGTTTTGTTTGTCATCATCCTGTGTCTTGTGTATCCTATGTTGTCAGTGTCTCTGGATTGTCCATTCATGATTGTCTCTTCGGTTTTCTCTAACGTTTATTTGTCAATTTCTCTGGATTGTCCATTTTTGATAGTCTCTTCGATTTTCTCTAACGTTTATTTGTCAATTTCTCTGGATTGTCCATTCTTGATTGCCTCTTCGGGTTTATCTAACGTTTATCTCTTGTAATTGGATGATAAGATCAATAATCTGCATTTCATCGAACGTACGTAAAAAATATGATGACAAAAGTGGACTTCATATATCGACAAAGAAGTACAAGTAAACTGGTTGCCTGGAAAAAAATAACAACAACATTTTAAGCATAGTACAAACATTTGCTGCTTCGTTTATTCAATTAATAGTTAAAATAGTTAAAACAATCAATGTAATATAATTAACCGTCATTACATTGATCGCTTTCAGATTACATTATATGAAAATATTCAAGATTTCAATAAATATTTTTTGTGTATAAATATTAAATTTCAATGACACAATTATCTAAATATTGGACATATTGAAATTTTACAAGTTAAACCGTTTATATTTATACATATAACTTGTAAACATTATTTGAGATCAAATAACCACATTAATCAACAACAATTGTCCAAAATTAAAGATTTCACAAATGTTATTTTCAATAAACAAGTTTTCGAAGTGACAGAGGTACATGTACGTGGAAGCATTTTTTCGCTCCGATATTTGCATATCATATTATTCTGAATACAAGCACTAGATACTATAACAGTTAAAATTCTATACCGTAAATGGTAAGAAAATAGCGTCTTGTGTAATATAAAAAGAAAAGGCCACCAATAGAAAATTTACAATAAAGCGTAAACAAATTCGTCATTTTTGTGGACGGTTTTCCATTTTAAATTGTGGTATTATCAGATGTAGTGTTTTCTCCATCACGTGGTTTATTGGATTGCAGACATAATATTTCAACACAAGCCACTTTTTTGTTTTTTGTTGCTGTTGATGACGGTGCACCACCATCGCTAATCGACCATGATTGAGTTTGTCTGCACTGCATATCTAATTCAAATAAAAGTAAATAAAATGAGAATCAGTGGGCTGAGGCTGTGTCGCTCACTTCTCATTTTTTTTAGTAAACGTTATACAGAACCTTCTACAGGCGCTTCCTACCAAATTTAGATTAATTTGGCCAAATGGTTTTAGAGAAGATTTTGTTTAATTGGCCAACCACAAAACAATTCTATGGCGGCCATATCAGTTGTATGATCGGCAAGAAATATAGAAATTTTGTACAGAATCTCAATACATCATTCTTACAAAGTAGCAATTCATAGAGCATCCTAGTTTCAGAGGAGCAGATCTTAGCTAATCAGAAAACAAGAATTGCTCATTTAGGACCTTCCATAAATGCTTAGAATTTAGATTTTTAGAAATCGACCAACCAGAAACAAGAATTGTCTATTACGGCCATGTTTGTTTATAAATCTGGACGATATTAGCAATCTTAATAGAGGATCTGCATTAGATACTTCCTACCACGTTTCGGTTAATTTGGCCAAGCGGTTTTAGAGGAGAAGAATTTTTTAGAAATTGACCAAACATAAACAGGAATTGCATATGGCGGCTATGTTTATTAACGGATTGGAACGAAATGAGCAAATTTATAGAGGAGGACCTCCCATAGACTTACCAAGTTTCACTTAATTTGGCCAAGTGGTTTCAGAGGAGAAGATTGAAATTCAATGTGAAAATTTAACAGATGACGCCCAGGTGAGCTAATAAGCTATTGCATATTTATATGTTGCTCTATTTTTACTACACAAAAAAGTGTATATTTTAAATAGGAAAACCCAAAACTGTAGACGAATGGCTGCTGAATTCTAAATTGCTTTAAATGTTTAGAGAAAATACAGAGAAGTCTATATTTCCTAGAAACGAATCCCAATATATCTATAGCCGGTCTCATGTATTTGTGTGGAAAATATAGGGAAATATACCCTATTTATTTATGAAATTTGAATAGGGTTGTAATCGAAGACCAAGATGAACACCCCTACCAATGCAATATGGAATAACCACCAAGGACTGGGGTAGTTTGCAACGTAATACAACTTCATGACGTTTTAATGGGTTGACTTGCAGCACAGAAAGTAACTTTATATTTACAAAGCATAAAACATATTTACAGTTATCTACATTTGTATTAAGTAATAAAAGAAGTTTCACTGTCTAATTTTGACATGATATGAAATATTATTAGTATTATTGACCAATTGGTTGGTTGGTTGGTTGGTTGGTTGGTTGGTTTATGGTGCTTAATGTCACTTTCAGCAAAATTACATTTATATCGTGGCGGTCAGTTTTATTGGTAGAGGAAACCGGAGAAACGGACAAACTTTATCACATAATGCTGTATCGAGTACACTCCGCCAAGAACGTTGACCAAAAGTGGTATGTAAAGGTTAATTTGTATATGTGCATTAGTGTGGTTTGTTACATTTACATTCATTTTCCGGAAGTTTTTAGCTACGCAGACTACTACTCACATAATAGTTGCAATAATTATTAGAAGTATTTTACATTCTGTCAGATATTTTATAGCTATTGCCGAGAAATAAATCAAATATTGAAATTATGCAAATTTTCAAATTTCTAGAAGATTCCAAGGTGAAATTGCATAAAGTGACACAGGCATGGTTCTATGGACGGGTGAATGAAACATAAATTAACGCTAATTATCGAGCTTTAAAGTAAAAAGTCCATCCATTCTCTTTTATTTTTAATAAAAACCACATCGACAAAAATGTCTGCCGATGGAAAACCTGTACGCGATCGTACGAGAAAGAAACAGGAAATACGTTTTGGCGAAGAATTAACTAGGCCATCAACAAGACCGTTGAATGCTGAAGTATAAATATTAGTGCCATGATTTCGCAGTAGTTCAGAAATTGGCACATTGATAAGTAATGATGCTGGGAGACAAGCTGCACACAAAAGGCAACGAAAATACACGACGGTTTGGGCTACGAAATAAAATCTCGAAATAGTTGTTGTCATAGGTCAGAAGTTATGTTATGATTCTGAAATATCGTAGCACAATCTCAATAACTTAAGCTTTAAAATGTTTGGTACAAGTAGTAATACTATTTCTATTATTTCCGTTTGAAAAACTGTCCATTTTTTTTTCTCTTTGGTTAAAACAATAATTTATTATTTTATTTATTTACCATATCATTGATAAGGTTAATATTGACTCTACCCCACTGGAAAACCAGAGATCCATACTGTATTTACATTGACCGTCGCAAACTTGTGACCAGACAATGAATTACTAGATGCTTGTATTCGCTGGATGTCAGTACTCATGGGTTTCTTGGATACATAAAAAAAATCATGACATTCAGAAAGTCTTCGAAAGTCTCATTTCCGTCAACCCACGAGCACCTGAGTCCACCCCAGGTTTTTAGTGGCGTTCGTGTTACTCGATCTTTAGTTTTATTTGTAATGTTTTGTAGATCGTTGTTTGTCCTTTTGTCCTTTTTATTTTGACCATTGTATTGTCTGTCCTTCGATTTACGTATTCTAATTACACCTTTGGTATCTCCAAACTCTTCTTAATATCAAATAATATCAATGACTCGGCAGTAAATTAAACACAGAACCAGTTCATTAAACTTTGTATATACAAAACATAAAACATATTTACAGTTATCTACATTTGCATTAAGTAATAAAAGAAGTTTCACTGTCTAATTTTGACATGGTGTGATTTCTCTTCGAGGTATTGTTGTATTAGAGTGTAATTCAGAACGACTGTTAAATGATTTTCTAATAATCAAACTGTTTCCATGTCTGTTTTTCTTGATTATTGACGAATCTGAAATCTCCACTCGGAAACTAAATCCTGGGAGAGCAAATATTTTATCTTTAATGTGAAGAGTTCCTATTGGTCGTCCCATGCGAAAGGATGCAGGTGTGCATTTTTGTTTCTCATTGCTATACACAATGCAAGCTACGTTTAACTGTTCTTCCTGCAAATGTTTGGTATCAATGTGGAATGTAAGTCTAATGTTTAAAATGTTGCTTTCTGTGACAGTGATATAATTTGTTGATGGATTATAATACACAAATGATGATCCATTTACTCTTGTTGTATTCCATTCTAAGCGAACATTCGGGTTATTTTGTATAATTGGCTTGAACGTAAGTGTTGGTAGATCACTGTACGAGTGGTTGTTTGGGATTTCTAGCTTATCACGATAACAGTTGTTGTGTGTCATAAACCTGGCTAGCATGTATAAACCGCCAATAAATATGGTGATAATGACGAAGAATCCACACAATGTCATGCAAGGCTGCAGGGACTTCTTTATTTCAACCATATTATTAACCTATAATAATTTAAAAAAAAAACATTTCTTTACAATGTCTTTTGAGTGTATCAATTCTTAACATTAATTAAGAAGGGCCGTCATGGTAGTGATCTTATATGGTAGTTGGATTTACAACTACATATGCAATCAGTGCCTATCACCAATAATTGTGCGAGTTCGAATCCCGCTCAGGCGTGGTGTACTCGATGCAACATTATGTAATATAGTTTGTCAGTGACTTGTGACAGGTCGGTGGTTTTCTCCGGGTACTCCGGTGTCCTCCACCAATAAAACTGACCGCCACAATATAACTGAAATATTGTTGAAAGTGACGTTAAACATCATAACCCTAGACCTAATATTAATAAATGAGTTGCTTTGTAGGTTTACTGTATTGAAATGTTAGAAATATTAAACCATATATGTTAATTTGCGGTTAAGATAATTGTATTTTTTTCTTTATATCCACCTACATGTGTATATATATGTAATACATTTAATGTATGTCATGTACATATATGAATTTCACCGCAGTTCGGTAGTAATAGCGGGAAAATGTATGTATTAACGATATGCTCCGTGAATGTGACCCGATAGAGGTATTTAAATTAGTTTGTACAGGTAGAATCATTTCTAGCCGCCGTTCCATAGTGTACATGTCAAAAATGCACGCCGACATTCAACAACAAATTAGGCATGAAGTTGTTCACGCTGTGACTCAAAGTCAAAATGCATTAATGTCTCAGTTGAAGGATTTAATTTCTAATGGAATGGGAAAGGTGCATGACCAGCAACAGAGGCTAGCAGAAACGCAAATTACAAAAATTGAAGCGACGCTGTCGGATGGACATAAGTTCAAATGCCGGGGAAACGAGGAACAATTTAAACACAACAACAACATTTTGTTTGAATTTGGTTTTAGTAATCAAACGGATAATGCATTACAATTGAAATCTGTCATAGTAACTCCTGTCAATAGCTTTAGAAATTATATTGACAAATGGAAAAGCATCGAGGCGAATCCGTACATTTTAAAAATCATAAATCAAGGTTATAGATTACCATTTAAAACACTACCTGTAAACATCTCATTATATAATAACAGGTCAGCTAAGTACAATAAAAGTTTCGTTTCAGATGAAATTGACAAATTATTGATGAAAGGGTGCATTTCTCGGGTAGAATTAAAACCACACGTTGTTAATCGTTAATTGTAGCTGGAAATAAAACTAAGCTGCGACTGGTATTAGACTGTCATCATTTAAATCCACATTTATATCAATTCAAATATAAATATGAAGATGCTACTGTAGCTAGACAAATGTTTTACAAAGGAGATTTTTTGTTTTCCTATGATCTTATGTCAGCATATCACCATATTATGATACATCCTATGGATAAAACGTGCTTAGGTTTTCAATGGGAATGCAAGTTCTACGTGTTTAATGTTTTAAGTTTTTGGTCTTGCAACAGCAGATTTTTTTTTTGTCAAAGGTTCTTTGGGAAATAATCAAATACTGGAAATCAAAGAGCATTAGAATTACAATGTATCTTCACGACGGATTGGATGGAGCTGACACATTTGAAAAATGTAACGAGGTCAGTCTGGTAGTAAACAATGATCTCTTTAATGTTGGTTTTATTATTGCCGAGGAAAAGTCTAACTTGAATCCAGTACAAGTGAGTATTTGGCTAGGTTTGATATGGAATACTGTCAAAGGGAAAATTCGAGTTACCCAGGACAGAATTCATAAGATTCTTTCTTGTTTACGAAACATTTGTAGTAATCTGCAAACTACTAGAGTGATTCCTGTTAGGTTAATAGATTCAGTGATAGGACAGCTTATTTCAACACAAGCTGTGTTGGGTAAGTCGGTAAGGCTAAGGACTAGATACGCTTATGATTGCGTATTGGATAGGTTATTTTGGGATTCACCTATATGGCTTACTCAGGAAGCAGAAGGTGAACTCAGATTCTGGTTGGAAAATGTAGAAAAGATGAACTTTGAAGGTTCATATTTTAGTCAATTGACTGTTGAAGCATGTAAGGCAAACATGTTTTTGGACGCCTGTGGGGTTGGTTATGGTGGATATATAGCCAAGGAAATCGATGTTAGGTGAAGTATATGGTGCATGGAATGCACTAGAGGAATGTATGAGTTCTACTTGGAAGGAACTAGAAGCAGTAAATCGGGTATTAAAGAGTAATGCTGAAAGTTTAATAGGAGTAAGCTTGAAAGTATATACAGATAATAAAAACGTAGAAACCATACTAAGGGTAGGTAGTAAGAAAACTTATTTACATGATAAGTGTATGGATATGCATAAGATTTGTGTACAGAATGATATTTCGATATCTTCACAATGAATACCAAGAGAGAGAGAGTAACAAAGAGGCTGACAGCCTTAGTAGGATGAACGACTGCGATGACTGGGGTATACAGACATGGGCTTTTATGTTACTAGTATTAGATAAAGAATGGGGTCCGCATACATTCGATCGTTTTGCAACCAACTATAACAGAAAATGTGATAGTTTTAATTCAAAATTTTGGTGCAGCGGAAATAGTGGCATAGATGCGTTTAAGTTCAGTTGGTCATCAGATAATAACTGGTTAGTTCTACCTCCATGTCTAGTCACAGAAACTGTAAACAAGTTGATAAGAGAGAACGCTACGGGTACATTAGTAGTTCCGGAGTGGAAATCGGCTCCATTTTGGCCAATTATACATACTGGTTTTAAGTTCAGGGCATTTATAAAGAAGGTCAAGGTTTTCAAAGGTTATAACATAACACACAGGGGGAGAGGTAGAAACGGCGTATTTGAAACACCGCATCAGAAATTAAATTTTCTAGCATTGCGTTTCGAGCCATGAATTTGTTATTTATTATTGTTAAATTTCTGTTTTGTAGACATCCGTTTGAGTGACCAAATTAAGGATGATGTGCAGAAAACTGGTGTTACTGAGGTTCCAGAACTCAATGTTTTGATAGAACATATGTCAAATTACATTACCATTTTCTATGTTTATTAGATATGTTGGGTTGTCTGGTGTGTATTTAGATTCAGATTTTTACATATTTAGGCCTATTTTTTGTTCTAAAACTTGCAAGTTGATTTATGAAAAATAAGAAGTTAAGTTATACTGCAGCCAGGGAGAGTATTGTTTCTAGATTGAAACTTGGTCTGCACTCTATGAGATCGGGTGGAGCGACAGCAGCGGCCAATTCTGATATCAATGACAGGGTATGGAAGAGACATGGTCGCTGGAAGAGTGACAGTAGTAAAGATGGATATGTTGTCAATTCGGTTGACAAAGGCTGCAAGTGTCTAAAAATCTTGGTTTGTAGTTTTCTACTCAATCGGTTCCCCCTATATTTGAAAGTTTTCTATCGTACTCGGCGGGCTAGTCGGCAACATTATTTTGATGTTAATCTTATTTCATACCAGTGTATGGACGATGAATACATCAGTTGTGATCTGTCGATCTTTTATATTTTGTATTAAAGCGATGAAGGCATCGCTGGCGTACTGTCATTTATAGGAGTTAAAGTGAATACATTTTGAATATCAGAGAAAGAACACAAGTATGTGTCAAATCTATGGTAAATATTATTCACAATTACCTATAGTTGTACAAGTGGAATACTATTGTCCATGTCTCAACATTTTCATCATTAGAAAAATTGCCAAATATGGTAATGTGATAGTATTGTTATTCGCGGGGTACTAATTTGAGTGTTTTTCGCTGTTAACTGAAAACTGCACGAAAATTTAAATCCAACGAAATAGAACTTTTTCGTCACGATTGGTAGCGGATAGCGGTTTGTTGTCAAATCGAGTTAGTTCATTTTGAAATTTCAGGAACGAGCCTTAACAAACCGTAATCCATCATTTATGATAATCGAGAAAATAATACATACAATGTAATTATTTTTGACAATTAGAAGTAGTATAGCATACGAACTTTATATATTTATTCTTTACATTTTATATGAGAGCAGAATTTAAATTTGTTGATGTTATCATATCATATGTAATATATTTTATGTCAAATTCAACATCATGTAACTTCATTCTCATCGAATTATATCTTGTTTGTCTTTGACAGTATATTAATGAAAAGATGTTCGGCTAGCGGAAAATATTTGAAGATATCAAAGGCATAATCAGAAACCGAAAATCGAAGTGCAAACAACACAAAGACCAAAAGGAAAAGAACATAAAGACAAATCATTACACAAACAAACTGAAAATTTAGCAACATGAATCCTACTAAGATACCAGAATACTATCAGGTGCTTCGAGAGGGTTAGCAGTTCCTGCTCTACTAGAAATTTCCGGTCATCGTAGTACTGTTAATTGACACCAACATCATTTAATATGGAAATCATGTGCCTCCACAAATTGTAAAAAGAAAGTTAAAAACATCAATAGTTAAAAAGCATATATATATACCATTCCGATACTTTGTAAATAATTTAACCTTTTGTACTGCGGCACAGTAATTTTGGAGACGGATTGACATACGCTTTCAATTTCCGAATCCACATTCTCTAATCATTGTATATTATGCATTATGTGTGACTTTTGTTTTTATAATAAATATTAATATAATATAATAAATACAACACTGCTTACCCAGTTATATGTGATGGTTGGCATTTTATTCACACATGGAATACACTGTCATGACCGCATCATTTTACTAAGAAAAGAAGTGTGGGCCCATAAAACTAGTTTATCCTCGCCACTTTTGTTGAAGTGCCTGTCCCAAGACAAGAAAGTGAGAAAACATAACAATGGGTGTTACGGGTATCGATTTCGGCTCTATTTCTACGATTTTGTAACCCCGACAGTCTGGCATTTTTTACTTTTCATCTTTTTTATTATTTACTACAAAATATCTAATTAGAAATAAACACAATAGGTCGTTCTTTATTTGTTGCTTCTCCGCTAAGCATGCAGCATTAAGGAGAAAGAGCAAAGACTGGTTGGCTCGGAATCGGGATAATGTGTATGAGTGAGGCGACATGTCTATCCGCGGACGGTTGTTTCAGTGAGCTAGCACTTTAAAAATCAAACTCAGCGTGTTGGTCTAGTACAAAGCGAACATATCATTATCTCATTGAAAATAACTTGTTATCACCATGCTATAGTAGAACATTTTTTGAATTGGCGTTAAACAACAATCACTCACTCACTCATATAGAAATGAGATCAATAGATGTTGAATGCCTTTAATCTATTTAAGATTTGTTGGCAGATACCTCTTATTGGTCATTTCTACCAACAGAAATTTATACAAGAAAAGGTTCAATAGCAATATTTAAGTATGGAAAATGGAACTGTTTTGGAACCGCAAACATATTAATTTCTATAAATTTTACTTTTTAGGTATCATTAATGCAATTTCTCGGAGTTACAAAATACCCTTATCAAGTCGTTGTTAAAGTTCTACAGGGCTGGGTTTTTGTTGTTGTTTGAAAAAAAAATTATTGGATTTTTCTTTTCTTTTTTTCTATTATTATTTCTTTTTTTATTTTATTTTTTTAGAGAGAGAGAGAGAGAAACTTAATCAGGTGTAGTTTATTATTTTTAATTTAATAAATTTAATAATATTAAACAGAGCAGTGCATGATATATATACTTACTGTTTAGCACGAAATTAAAGTCGTTGTTTCTCGTCAATAGTTATCAACTTGAATGATATTTTTTGTTGTTGTTTGCTGATATAGCACCCAGTCGATTGCGTAGACTTTCAAAAAGACCTTCATTGGAAATACCTTTTATCTAATTTTAGATTGATTTCAAGCTATACATTACAATTAGCTTATTTATTCATAGGGGTAGTTTTTTTTTAAACTGTTCATAGAAACGATTAACCTATATATAAATATATGCTCTTCACATTTGTGTCTCAGCGGAAAATGTTCGTTGCAATGAAAGTTTATATGTTTTATATTATTCATATATAGACTTTAAATATATTTGAAAAAAGTCAAGAATTTACATTTATTGTATATTATAACAATATACGAGGCAAATAATCATTTTAAGCAAAATTGGAATGCTATTCTAGAGCTACTCTTTTTTTTCTAAATTCCCGACAACTTCCTGGTTTAAAAATATCACATACTAGTGAACAAATATTCTATTCATCCTTGCTTAAGGTTTCGGCGTAAAAGAATTCTTAGCTTAATGCCCAGATACACTGTGTTGCTCAATAGCTCTATATAATCATAACGCAAAGGGATGTTCCTGGTAAAATATATTCGTGGAAAAGGTCTGGTATTTCGTCTTGTTTATTATGTGATGTGAAAAAACGTTAGGACATGTGTTCGACTTAAGAGATAATTCATGGGGGCTTGAATAGATTAAAAATCCAAAATGGCCACCACAACAGGACGCAGTTTAACGCATGAATCAAAGGAAACATGTTACTATAGCAACAAAACATTTTGTAATAAACATAAAATGCAGCACAAATGGTAAAAATAGTCATATTTATAAGGTTTTCAGTAATTTATTGATTAAATATTTTCAATTATTCAATCAACTATTATTTAATTTATAAGCCAATTCAAACGGTTTTATTGCTCTCAAACATGTTTATATTATTCGGTTTTCCAACCTTTGCGATTTTGAGTGTACCTGATAAGACCACCCTAGAAACGGTTCGTGTGCACTAAAATTGATATCTATGTTTTTATTTTTGAAAGGGAACATTTACTTACATTCCACATTGATACCAAACATTTGCAGGAAGAACAGTTAAACGTAGCTTGCATTGTGTATAGCAATGAGAAACAAAAATGCACAGCTGCATCCTTTCGCATGGGACGACCAATAGGAACTCTTCACATTAAAGATAAAATATTTGCTCTCCCAGGATTTAGTTTCCGAGTGGAGGTTTTAGATCCGTCAATAATCAAGAAAAATAAATATGGAAACAGTTTGATTATTGGAAAATCATATAACAGTCGTTCTGAATTAGACTCCAATACAACAGTAACACGAAGAGAGATCACACCATGTCAAAATTAGACAGTAAAACTTCTTTTATTACTTAATACAAATGTAGATAACTGTAAATATGTTATATGTTTTCTACATATAAAGTTTAATGAACTGGTTCTGTGTTTAATTTACTGCCGAGTCATTGAAATTAGTTGATATTAAGAAGAGTTTGAAGATACCAAAGGTGTAATTAGAATACGTAAATCGAAGGACAGACAATACAATGGTCAAAAGAAAAAGGATAAAAGGACAAACAACGATCTACAAAACATTACTAATAAAACTAAAGATCGAGTAACACGAACGCCACTAAAAACCTGGGGTGGACTCAGGTGCTCGTGGGTTGACGGAAATGAGACTTTCGAAGACTTTCTGAATGTCATGAATTTTTTATGTATCGATGAAACCCATGAGTATTGACATCCAGCGAATACAAGCATCTAGTAATTCATTGTCTGGTCACAAGTTTGCGACGGTTAATGTAAATACAATATGGATCTCTGGTTTTCCAGTGGGGTTGAGCCAATAGTAACATTATCAATGATATGGTAAATCAATAATTTTTTTTATTAAAGTTTGTTTTAAGCAAAGAGAAAAAAAATGGAAAGTTCTTCAACCTGAAATATTAGTACTACTACTTCTACCAAACATTTTAAGCTTAAATTTATTGAGATTGTGTGACGTTATTTCAGAATCATAACATAACTTCTGACCTATGAACGAAACGGACAACAGCTATTGCGAAATTTTATTTCGATCGTAATCCAAACCGTCGTGTATTTTCGTTGCCTTTTGTGTGCAGCTTGTCTCTCAGCATCATTACTTATCAATGTCCCAACTTCCAAACTACTGCGGAATGGCACTAATATTTATACTTCAGCATTCAACGGTCTTGTTGATGGCCTAGTTAATTCTTGTTTTATTATACTTCGTCAAAACGTCTTTCCTGTTTCTTTGTCGTACGATCGCGTACAGGTTTTCCATCGGCAGACATTTTTGTCGATGTGGTTTTTATTAAAAATAAAAGAGAATGGATGGACTTTTTACTTTAAAGCTCGATAATTAATGTTAATTTATGTTTTATTCATCCGTCCATAGAACCATGTCTGTGTCACTTTATGCAATTTCACCTTGGAATGTTCTAGAAATTTGAAAATTTGTATGATGTAATTATTTGATTTATTTCTCGGCAATAGCTAGAAAATATCTGACAAAACGTAAAACACCGCTAATAATTATTGCAACTATTATGTGAGTAGTCTGCGTAGTTAAAAACTTCCGGAAAATGAATGGTAAATGTAATACACCAATTTGATCAACGTTCTTGGCGAGGTGTACTCGATGCAGCATTATGTGATATAGTTTGTCGGTTTCTACGGTTTCCTCTGACCGCCACGATATAAATGAAATTTTGTTGAAAGTGGCGTTAAACACCATAAACCAACCAACCAACCAACCAACCAACCAACCAACCAATTGGTCAATAATACTAATAATATTTCATACCATAAACCTGAAATGAAACAGAGGCAAAACAACAGAAGAAGACAAAAATCTTGGAACACGGAGACTGTAATCAGGTGGTCCGGATAATCCTTCTCTTGTGCTATTTGTGCCATCCACCTTGCATTGCCCGAGACAACACGAATGTTTTATGTGTAGAAATGATAGGTTCATAGTGTACTCTGAACTATACAGATAAAACTTTGTTGTAAACAAGCTCGCCATACAAATACATCACGTACGAACAGACATGAATTTACAAACAAACTGTACCATACATAAATTACTGGGCGAAACTATGAAGACGATTATGAATTTTTCATTTCAGAATCCACCAATCTGATTGAAATGAAATATTATGTATGTTATTATTTGATGGTTATTTACAAACCCCGTGTTTTTGTGCGACCAAAAATATTTGTAAATGAGGCTACTTTTTTCTATTATGGCACATGGTGGGAATGAGGCTACATGTAGGACTATTTTGACAAAATTTGAGTATAAAAACCTGTATTAAAGCAAACACTAACTAAACTTTACTTTTGATACAACAACCCCTTCAAAAAAGTCTCATCAAAATACCGTAACGATATGCAAAGTATTGGAGATATCCTAGCTATAACCACAGGCACATGTTTCTGGTAAAAAATATACCTAGATACTAATAATAGCACAAGGTACGCAACCGTTCAATTGTAAAAAATCTATGTCATCGCTATTTTCGCGTTTTTTCACGGACGCCAGCATGGAGGAATATACATCAACTTTCATCAATGAAAAAGGAAACTGGCATGTTGCTGCCTCGCAGTGAAAGAAAAAGAAGAAAAGTTGTAATAAAAATGCTATAAAAAATACTGAGATGTTAGAAATTATATATATTGCATTCCAATAAAGCTAGAAAACAGGTATTTTTTTCCAGAAAAATCCAGAGGTTGCATAGAAAGTTCACAAATTTTTGAATTCTAAAAATAGCAACAGATTTGCATTCAAACTACACTTTTATTCTAAGAAATTAAAACACTTTAATTATTCCTTTTATTGGAATGCAATATATATAATATTTTAACATCTCAGTATTTTTTATAGCATTTTTATTACAACTTTTCTTTTTTTTTTTTCACTGTGAGGGGGCCCGGGTGGCTCAATGAGTTAGGTCGCTGGATCTAACAACTCATACAAGCCTATCACCAAAACGGTGTGGGTTCGCGCCCAGCTTTGTAAATTACAAAAAAGGTGCACTCGACTCGCAACCGCAAGTGATAATGTTTACCAGTTGCTTGCCCATGGTCGGTGGTTCTCTCCGGGTACTCCGTCTTCCTCCACCACTAAAACTGGTCGCCATGATATAGCTGAAATATTGTTGAAAGTGGCGTTAAACACCAAAAATCAAATAAAAAAATCAAATCATCTTTCACTGCGAGGCAGCAACATGCCAGTTTCATGTTTCATTGATGAAAATTGATACGTAACCGGAAGTAAAAGGTCTGTGGTATTGTTGAGGTTCAGCAAAGGTAGGTGTATTATACATCATTTTGTTGTTTTTTAACCGATTTCTTGGTATTATAAGTATTATAATATCTCGTTATAAAAAAAAACTAGATGCACATAGGCTTTAGCTTTGCATACAAAAACTGACATTTGATCGTTTTTCTTCGAATTTTTACATTTTTTGCTGAAATGCGAGACTTTTTACATGACACTCATTTTCCTTTAGTAAGTTCGACAATATTAATTTTTTGTGCAAAATTTAAGACGACTTTCACAAAACCTGAAAGTATTTAAACATGGTTATTGATGTGCAAGCATGCACAAATAATTATTACATGCAAATAGTCCCTAACTACACATAAACATACCATAGATAATGTAATTATTATTCTCCTCCATCAGACATAGGTGACCTTAGCTGATTTTGGCTATCATGTTTATGCCCTTTGGTTTACTTGTTCTCCTCTCTCAGACATAGGTGACCTTAGCTGATTTTGACTATCATGTTTAGGCCCTTTGGTTTACTTGTTCTCCTCCATCAGACATAGGTGACCTTAGCTGATTTTAGCTATCATGCTTAGGCCCTTTGGTTTACTTGTTCTCCTCCATCAGACATAGGTGACCTTAGCTGATTTTGACTATCATGTTTAGGCCCTCTGGTTTACTTGTTCTCCTCCCTCAGACATAGGTGACCTTAGCTGATTTTAGCTATCATGCTTAGGCCCTTTGGTTTACTTGTTCTCCTCCCTCAGACATAGGTGACCTTAGCTGATTTTAGCTATCATGCTTAGGCCCTTTGGTTTACTTGTTCTCCTCCCTAAGACATAGGTGACCTTAGCTGATTTTGGCTATCATGTTTATGCCCTTTGGTTTACTTGTTCTCCTCCCGCAGACATAGGTGACCTCAGCTGATTTTGGCTATCATGTTTAGACCCTTTGGTTTACTTGCACCCAAAAGTTTTAAGTTATTTAGCTTTCTAACCCTTTCCACTTTGAACGTACCTGATGAAGATTATTCCTAAAACGCGTCGTGCGCACTAATGTTTAAGTCAGCGTTTTTATTCACATTTTCCCGGGACATTTAATAGTACTTAGTACAAAAGAGTTCATAATTAGGAGAAAACTGTATTGTATTTGAAAATTTCACGGCATCAATTGGAGATTTGTTGGTCGAAAATTGAGTTTACTGCGACGCGTTAGCGGAGCCAGTAAACGGATATTTGCGACCATTAAATCGACATTAAATCTTATCTTGTTTAAAGGACGAGTTTGTGTATTTGCCTCGTTCCACACAACTATCGGACACCCCTTTTGGATGAGCTTTATCAGACAGAGGGGAAACAGCGTCCTATTCCCATACCACGGTGTTGTCATGGATATCTGGGTCATTATCAAAATACACGCACTTTTCTGTTATTACGCAATGAAAAGACAAATATCGACCAAACTGATTGGGGAAAACATGTTTTGCATGAAGGCACATCAGTTTTCTATTGTTTTACCATCTAAATCCAGATTGGTCCCATTGCGAATTCATACTTGCTTCACGAAGACCTGTTTTTTTCCTTGGTGTTACGTGTTATTTTTCCAAAATCAATTACTTCTGTGTACTATTCAGATGTAATGATTTTATTCGATCTTTATATTATTTTTGAACTATTCCTAAAACTCTAATAGCACAACATTATTTTTACTTGATATATATTTAGATTTAAAAAGAAAATCAGCATAAACCAGCTGTTATAGATTTTCATGTCTGTGGTGTTATCCGTCCTATTAAGGCTGGTAAGAGTTATCTGTCTTGTCATATTTGAAGCAAAATTAGTTTCTCCCTTTACTTATTTCCTGTTTCATGACATGTGCAGACGACAAAAACAAAAATGATCCATAAACTAATATAAAGCCGAATAAGTACATCTGATTGGTATAGTATATACATTTGATGTCTGTGGTGTACTTCTCACTACTTTTTTGTTAGAATGGAACAAAATATAAAAATATACAATACATTTGGAATTCTTCACAGGATATACATATAAAATATAGTCAGGGAGAAATTATTTTCCTTTTATCATGAAAATACTTACATGTTTGTCTGTGGTGTTACTGTCAATGGTGTTACGATAAAGATTGTGTAACACCACATATATTTAGCATTAAAATTGTGAATAAACACATTATTCCATAAATAGTAATATTCAGAACAAAATATTGCTCTTTAACCTATGCAGAGAAATTGTTCAAACATCGTCATTTACTTATAAGATATAGTTTAACAAGCTGATGGGAGTATACTGTTTAGACCAGGTAACACCAGGGACATAACTTCATAACACCATGGACATATCTTCATAACACCATGGACAAAACTGATATTGTTCATGCATTAAACCAATATGTTGAAAAACTGAATATTGTACTGAAAACATTTAAGAAAACAAAAAAATATAGGTTGATATTTGTGTTTTTTTCTTGAATTAAATGTTTACATTCATGAAGATGTCCCTGGTGTTACTTTTGTCATATGTTGTGTTACCTCTTGTCAATGGTGTTACCTCATGTAAATTGTTTCATAAAAAAGATAAATGACATAATTGAAGTAAATTATATTATAGTTGAATAAAGTTAGCTTTGATAACTATGTATAAGTCATATTTTCTTTATGTAAACTGAAACAAACTACAATTATGAAAACTTGTTTGTTTCATAATACAGCTTAAATGGGACTCAACAACTACATATCCAAATATTGCTAAAAAAAATGGTGCTCCAAAGAAAATATCATAAATTATGCATAATTTCCCTGTATATTATGTATGTAACAACATTTTGCATAAAAATTACTTTTCATTTTCCTAAAAAGAATAATTTTATGTTGGTAACACCACGGACTGAAAGGTATGAGGGGGTGCTACATATCTAGAAATATTTTTTACACGGTGGTTTTCCCGACTGCATTTTATGTGAATATGTAATTATAATGTAGGAAAAACTAATAGGCTAAAGAAAAACGGGAACGAAAATATTTGATGTCACCAAAATATGAGCAGGAAAAAGTGCGTGTATTTTGATAATGACCCATCTATGATATCGATATTGTTACGATTTGCAAAACTCCATACCATTGAAAATAAACTTGTCTGGTTTGGGAGCTCGTGGAAATGTCAAATGGGCAGTACTCGGATATTTATTCACTTCCGTGTTCTCTACGAACTCTACGTTCTCTTTACCAAAGCAGGTAATGAAGGAATAGTTTAAGAAAATGCTCCAGAGGTTCCATTTTATTTCAGTATTCATGCTGGATGACAGACGTAGATAGCACGACGTCTGTTATTTATTTACAGTTTATCCAACTTCCGGTTACATTCCAAAGAAGTAAAGGTCGGTATTCGTGGAATAGCGAATGGCGTCACTGTCAACTCCCATCAAAGTTTACATACGAAAATAGTTGCGTAATAAAAATAAAGTTCACACATAGTTTGCTTGGTTATTTACCTACAAAACTTATATTGTTTCCATTGGTAAAGTGCGTGCATTTATGTGCACGACATTATTACAAGCAATAGGGGGTATACTGTACTCGCCGACATCTTGCGCCAAGGTGACGCTGATTGGTGTTTCTATGGAAGCCAAAACATGGTTTCGATAAAGCCCGAGGTATTACAAATGGACGCGGTAAATATAAAAACTTGCTGACTTGCTTAGTTGGCAGTCCGTGGCTTTAGGCAGAGGACTCCGTATTAAAAGCAAACAAGAAATTAAGGAAGCTGGCTCGAGTAATAAGAAACATGTTAGAAAAGGTATAGTGAATATTTTTATTGTTTTATTTAATTCTTCTTAAAAATCAAAGTAATGGTTAAATTCTTTTAAAAGTATATTTTTTTATTTAATTGCAAATTTCTAGTGTATATCAGTTTCACAATAGTGCACCTTGATCATAGGCGGATAATCAGCAATAGATCTGCAGATCATTGTAAGGTATGGTACTGTTAAAAGGTATAAATTTCTAGAAATTAATTATTTCATAATTTTTATGTAAAAGATAAAATTTTAATTCATGATTTATTATTGTGGTTAGCTGGTAAGATCCAAAATAGATCACTTTGATCATTTGACAGCTCATAACTGACACTAGCTGTATATCACTAGGAGTGGTATTTGTTGGATAATATAATTTAGTCAATAAATCATATTTTTTGCTAGGTTAAGTAATAATATTCTGGAACTTCTTCGCAATAACATAATTTATTTTAATATATACAAATGTTATAAATTTTATTTATAACTTATTCATTATTTTGTTAAGGGATAAAATATACCTTACCTGCATTAGAAGCTCAAATAATATAGGAGCTTGTACAGTTAATACTTCAGACTTAGGTTGAGAATTGAAATTATTTTATTGAATTGTGCCACTTGGGCAATGTCGGAGTAATTTGTGTGACAGAAACAGTATTTGACTGTTTGTATACACATTTCTTTTCTATGTCAGTGCTTCAGAATACCACACGTGCCACACAGAATTAATACACATAATTAATAAACAGAGTTCATATTCATTAATAAATTGTTGAATTGTTATAAATTTGTATGTCCTTTATAGTCACCAAAAGCCAGTATCTTGACGGACCTTTATATAAGTTGCGTTTGCTGTACATTTCTTTATACAAAATAGTAACATTTTACAAATTAATTCACTGTAATTGTTGTTTCACTGGTTAAAGTTTCACTGAATGCATAGGTGTAACCTTAGTAGGTTTTAATTACACTCTGAGGTCCCACTTGTATATTCTCGTCCTGTTGTAAGATTGTTCTTTCAAGTGGTCTCATGAACGTTACACTGAGAATAAAATTTTATGACTAGCTCACATCAGTTAACTTAGTACACGCACGTAACAATATATTTTCGAACTTCAACTGGTACCCTTATCAATAATGACATTAAATGAATGGATCAAAATTCCAAAATAGCCACCACCACAAACAATTTGACATGGAAATCAAAGGAAGCATGTTACTATAGAAACAAAACAGTTTGTAATAAGCATAAAATCTAGTAGCACAATTTGTATATATAGTCATATTTATAATGTTTTCAGCAATTTATTGATAAAATATTTTCAATTATCCAATTAACTATTATTTTATTAAAACGAATTCAAACGGAAAATTTCAACAAGAGATAATTTGATTTTATTGGTCTTAAACATTTTTATATTATTCGGTTTTCCAACTTTTTCGATTTTGAGTGTACCTGATAAGACCATCTCTGAAACGGTTCGTGTGCACTAAAATTGATATTTATGTTTTTATTGTTGAATGAGAACATTTACCTTGACTGTCACTTTCAATAGCGTTTTGCTAAGTGCATACATTGCAACAATAATTTCGGTGACTTGGTTGCACTTTTAAAATTAGAAAAGATGAGGAATTACAAAATTTAAATATTTATTCATTAGGATTTAATATGAAAACAAAATTGCACAATTGTAGCATAGTAGTATATGGCGACAGTTCAAGTAGTATTTGAGGAAGTGAAGCGAGGTGGAGCTACCTGAAGCGACGTCACCGGAAGAGACTTCATCAGATGCGCACTGACCGGAAACCACGTGACCGGAAGGGACGTAGGTCACCTGACAGGAAGTATGTTCTGCACATGCGCAACCGGTACATTTTGTACTACTACTATAATAGTAGTGAAAAATGTAGTACAGTAGTACAAGTACCATGGCTACCGGAAGTGACCGAACGTCACGTGAACCCAAACATGTACCATTGGGTGAGGTGTGCGCATGTACAACCGGAAGTTGCGCAATATCCGCCCTATTGGGCGCTTTTACCGGAAGTTACGTCACCAAACGTCACCCAAAGGGCTTCCCTTGGAAGTGAGCGGGCATGCGCAATCGCAAGTTCCGGAATATCCAATCAAACGTCATCCCGAAAGGGTTCCCTTGGAAGAGTGTGCGCATGCGCAACCGGAAGTTGCGGAATATTCAATGAAACGTCAACCCGAAGAGGTTCCCTTGGAAGAGTGCGCAACCGGAAGTTGGGGGTGGGGGTGTGTCATGTCGGCTTACCTATAGCCACTATAGGTGCATTATTAATGATGTTATTGTTGTTAACTTATTTATGAAAATATATCCATTTTAACTCGTAAATAAGTTGCTGTTTAATTGTTAATTTCACTTTCTCATCAATTGGCAGAATGTTCACGGTCCCATTCTTTTTATTTTTACTTAAATGTTATTTGTTTACATTTGAAAGCACCTGTTAAAAGTACATTGTGTATTTACCTTCCTTCTTTGGAATGTCAACCAGAAGCAATCCATATGTAAATTTGTTTATGTTTACAATGACTCTTAATTACACTTATTTTTGTTATTATGCTATTATACTTGTTAAAAGAGATATGACACTTCATATGTTATCTAATGTATTAATCTGATATCCAGCCTTGTTGCTGTTATAGTCATTTTACCGGGTTTTCGATGTTAGGGAAGTTTACGTTTTGTAGAGTCATTCGCCGCTTCCGTTGCTATTTTTACCTTCAAATATATATATATTGTGCATATTGTATGGCATGCACGGTTCACTATTATCCACCTCGTGTGTCGGAAATTATTGTAATCCTTGCATAATATTTGTAAATGTTATATTTTATGCATTTTCACTGGTAGTTCACCGGCACATGCTGTCCAGCTGATGTGTTGTCGCCCGTAGATCGACCTATTAATTTTCTCATTGGTCAATAATAATTCTGACGTCAGAGCGTATACGATGTCACTTGGTGTCACTGCGTTCACAACCGTCCAGCTCGACAGTTCTTTTCTATCGGTTGTCTCAATCTGTTAAAGTCAAGAATATGTCGCAGGCTCAATTATTGCAATCACAGATCGCGATGGTAATTTAATTCTTCAGTTATATTATAGAACCGTTTCACGGAGATCTAGCTGCCGATTGTGAGCGCTGTTTTAAATTAAAACCTCGTTCTTTTGTTTCTATCTTTGAGTCTGAACCCGGTGCACTTCTTTGACGTTGTGGTGTACTTCCCACTCTAATCATGCTGAAATAATATAGGAATCGTTCTTTTGTCTTCCTATTTCGATCTCTTTCTAAATGTATAGAAAAAGTTGTTAGGGTTTTGAGACTTTTGACTTTTGTGCATGTTGCACCCGAAATAATCACCACACCTGACACCAGAAGCCCTTGCACCTGGTACACACCTTTGATGTTTAGTACCCCTATTTGAACCTTTCACCTTAAAAGTGACCAAAGTGATATACATGGACCGTACTCGACCTGTAGTTTATTACTATTAATTGTTTCCAACTTTTCATCCCCGTTTTGATATTGTCTGCACCAAGGTGCACCAGGTTTGGTTCTCTGCACCAGGTGCTCCGGTTCAACTTCCCACACCTAAATTTCAGGTGCAGTGCACCAAAACCATATTCGGTGTCTATTATTTCATATAAAGCTTCTGTTAGTGGACTATCAGGGAAAATATTTATTTCTTTTGTATTTGTTATTATTATGATGTTGGTGACAAAATATGTATTATAATGATAAATAAACAGGATATGCAATTTGAGTACTCTTGGTTGTAGTATATACGTAGCCATAACAATTATATAGGATATTCCATGGAGACAATTTAACCCATATTTATGAAACAGTTGTTCTTTAGAAGGAACAATCGTGGAAGTGCCTAGAACCCACAACTAGAGTAAAATTGCATGGCACTGTTTTTATATTACATTGATGTGCAGTCGCCCTGGCAGTGGCAGTGCGCTACACGGAGATACCCACTCATCGGTGGCGGCGTGACATATTTGGCATCCTCAGCGGGATGTTAACTGTTTGACTTATCTCCCATATATTTTGATATATCACCCCATTTTTTGTTTTGAGTTTTATGGGAAAAGATTTATGTCTCATAAGCATACTCACTAGTTGATCTTTTATATCACTTTGTTAATGGTGATTGAAACTTTTCTGATTTGAAAATTAAGTAGAAAATAATCTGAAATTGTACAGCAGTAGTTCATTCTTTTTCAAAATGGATAATTCTGAAGTCAGATTCAGGCCTGACAGGAATAATAATGATTCAGAATGGAACAACGTTTTGGTACTCCAGTTAATTTAATAGACATGGACATAGTAGCTGAAGTAGCATGTACACCATCCCTAACCCCGTCAAATGTGTCTACGCCTTACCTTAGTGTAGATCAATGAATGCAAAATAAATTTGATGCCTTTTCCCGTCAAATTGACGATATGTTTAATGCTTTTCAAATGCAGATGAGCACTATGACAAAACAAGATATTGAGAGAATTGACCAAAGATATGCTTCTGTTGGCTTTCAACAGCAAAACCTATATTCAGAAGATTACATTTCTCCCACAGTGACAAGGAATGTCAGTACAAACAATCTCAATAGTTAGACAGTGGCTAGCACTCAAAACAATATTAACTTGATGGCAAATCAGCAAAACAATATTGATAATACTATTTATAGTAACACAAATTTATTGAAAACAAATGGCAATGATGGATCCAATTATCCGTCATCTGTAATGTCATCTGGTGAATAATGTTGATGTTGCCCCAGCTCCATTATCTGTTTCCAAATTTCCCAGTCAATATCATGGAAGTTCCGTAAAGCTGAAACCACAAATTTATGATGGAAAGGAAGATTTAGATGAATATTTATCACAATTTGAGATATTGGCAGATCTAAACAGTTCGAATTAATAAGTTAAATCTTTATATTTAGCTGGAAGTCTAAAGGGCGACTCCCGGACTCTATTAACAGAACTCTCTCCAGAACAGAGACGTGATTACAATAGATTGGTGAAAATCCTAAATTTGAGATTCGGTTCCCTTAACCGAGCTGATATATATAAAGCTAATCTGCAAACTAGAACGAAACGCAGAGATGAAACTATTTATGAATTGGCACAATCCATCAAAAAGTTGACATGTCAAGCTTACCCCAATGCCCCCTATAGTATAACATCCACATTAGCTAGGGATCACTTTATTGATGCCCTCCCTGAGTCTGATATGAGGCTACGTCTCCATGAGGCACAAGCCAAAGACATTGCTGAAGCTGAAATTTTGGCTTTGAGACTGGAGGCGTATAGGGTTGCAGATCGCCAAAAGTCAAACAGAAAGAATGTTCAGTTTGCCAATGAAATTGAAATAAATAGCACTGGTGGTGTGCCAGAAAATGAAACAGTGGTTAAATCTATTGTTGATGGCTTCCGTCCGGAGTTTCAGGCATTAGCAAATGACATCAAACAGGTTGTTAAGAATCAGCAAAAACCTGAAAAAGATAAAAACAATGCATTTAGACCTAATCCGGGAAACCACAGTTTTCAAAACCGACAGTACAATGGCCACCAAAAGAATAATGGTTCCCAAAACCCACAGTACAATAACGGCCGTCAAAATAATAACGGTTTTCACAACCCTCAATACAATGGCTGTCATAACAATGGTCATCAGAATTGTAATTACAATGGCCAAAATGGTCGTTTTGATAATCAAAGACGAAATCAGAACCCTGTGCAACAGGTGCAGGAAAACTTGATTGTGTCGAACACCAGGGTCAGTGTACGACAGAACCCCCAAGGCCCCCAGTAGTACATCTTAATATCTCTAATTTTGGAGATGAGGGTTTATTTGTACCCAACGAGATACAGGGTAAACCTGTCAACATGCTTGTTGATACAGGTACAAGTGTTACTATATTAAAGAAAGACATTTTTGAGAAAATTGATGCCCTCATCTCGGGATTCTTTAAAATATGTTAATTTGAACTTAGTCACTGCGACTGGTGAAATTTCTTCCTTCATGGGAAAAATAAATGTTGATGTCTCATTAGGAAATTATTTATTCAACCATGATATTTTGGTTGCTGATATTCAAAATAATGGTATATTAGGGGTGGATTTTCTATCGTCTAATAAAATAGATGTTTTGCTAAGCAAGAGTTGCTTATCAATACGTAAAAATAAGATACCCTGTTTTCATTTTAATAAAACATTGAAACCTACCATTTGTAGGATTGCTGTAGCTAAGGATATTGTAATTCCTCCAGATACAGATATTATTGTCCCTGGAAAGTTAGTTGATCCAGTGGTTAACTTGGACACTGCTCTGGTCAGTGCTGTGTCACGTTTTGTTAATGGCCAATGCGATAGTCAAACCTGAAAATAGAGTTATCCCTCTTAGATTAATGAATTATAACAATAAAGTCTGTAAAGTATTGAAGGATACTGTTACAGCCAACATAGAAAATGTCAAATCTGTAGAAACACAGATTAATAAGGATCCTGAAAGTGTTGTGATCAATAATATAACAGCATCTGACGCTGATGACTTACCCCCTCACTTATCAGACCTATATGAAAATAGTTGTAAAGGTTTAAATGAAGTGGAGAAAGTCCAATTTCGTGCACTCCTAATAAATTATCAGGATGCTTTTTCCAAAGATCCTACAGATATTGGGTCTACTCCTTTAATTGAGCACACCATAGATACCGGTAATGCCAAACCTATCAAGATACCACCCCGAAGAATCCTAATATCTACATTAAAACAGGCTGAACAAGAAATGCAAGAAATGGCGGATAGGGATATAATTGAACCCAGTGACAGTCCCTGGTGTTCACCAGTTGTTTTAATAACGAAGCATGATGGGTCCTTACGCTTTTGTATAGGCTACCGCCGAGTGAATGCGAAAACCATCAAATCAGGACAGCCACTTAATAGAATTGATGATTCTTTAGATGCACTGGCTGGAGCGAAACTGTTTTCAGTTTTGGATTTAAGAAGTGGCTATTGGAATGTGAAAATAGCGGAGCAAGATCGTAAAAAAAACTGCCTTTGCTATACCAGGCAGTGGCTTATGGCAATTTAAGAAAATGCCTTTTGGATTATGTAATGCTCCAGCCACATTTGTAAGATTAATGGAAAAGTTTTACGGGGGTTATCGTGGAAAATTTGCTTAGTCTATTTGGACGACATAATTGTCATGTCCCGGACTTTTGACGAGCACATTGAAAATTTTGCTAAAGTCATCTCTTGTTTAAAACAAGCTGATTTAAAGTTGCACCCAAAGAAGTGTGATTTGTTTAAAGAAAAGGTGTCTTTTCTGGGACATGTAGTCAGCGCAGATGGCGTTGCTACTGACCCTGAGAAATTGAAAGCTGTTTTAAATTGGCCCGTTCCGAAAAATTTAAAACAAGTGCGAAGTTTTATTGGGTTTTGCTCATATTATAGAAGATATGTTAAGGGTTTTGCTGATATAGCTCGTCCATTACACAAATTGACAGAAGCTGGTCAGAAATTTGAATTTAACGACTCTTGTATGAAAGCCTTTGAAACCTTAAAAAATGCCCTGACAAGTGCTCCTATTTTAGGATACCCAACATCTGACGACCCCTTTATACTCGATACTGATGCTAGTAACTATGGGATGGGGGCTGTTTTATCTCAGACACAAAATGGGGTTGAACGAGTCATCGGCTATTTTAGTAAAGCATTTTCAAAACAGGAACGCAGATATTGTGTCACTTGAAGAGAACTGCTTGCCGTAGTGGCGTCCATCAAGCATTTCTACCACTATTTATACGGCCATACATTCTTAGTTCGTAGTGATCATGGTGCTCTGCGCTGGATATTTATTTTAAAAAATCCTGAAGATCAGGTAGTCAGATGGCTTGAGACCCTGGCTACTTACGATTTCAAGATCGAACACAGGGCTGGCAGAGTCCATTCCAATGCAGATGGCCTCTCTAGACGGCCATGTTGTGAGTCCGGATGTAACTACTGCCTCAGAGCTGAAATGAGATATGAAAATTCTGATTTAGAATCTAAAGATCAAATCTTGAATATTTCTGAAAGTGTTTACAATCAGGTCAGTATTGAATCCAAGGAATCACCCACCAATAATAATAATAGCAACCGTAGTGTAAATGTTGTAACTAGGTCACAGACTAATTCTGATAACAAGTGCACACTATCAGCTAGTTTTGAGAAGATGACCGCGTCTGGTTCTGTAAAACACTATGAGTCTGATATGTCTTTGCCCTTTACACAAAGACGGGACCCGATTATTGGGAAAGTTTATGATTGGAAACTGAAAGGTTTATGGTCAGAGTGGCAGGAAATTTCTACAGAAAGTGTTGAGTTAAAGCACTATTGTTCCAACTTTGATTCAATGGTTCTAGATGATGAAATTTTATATCATAAATGGGAAAGTAATTCTGGTCGGAACGACCTTTTACAAATTTGGTTACCGGAGTCACTTCGCCTTGATGTTTTGCATCATTTACATAATTCCCCTACAGGTGCTCATTTAGGAGTTAAGAAAACTTTAGCAAAAGTTAGGTTGAGATATTTTTGGTATGGTCTACGCAGAGATGTAGAAAACTGGATTTTAAAATGTGATGCCTGTGCATCAAGAAAGGCCCCTAATAGAAAACAAAAGCCCCAATGAAACTGTATTCTGTTGGTGTTCCAATGGAACGATTGGCAATTGATATTGCTGTACCTCTTCCAAAAACTAATAAAGGACATAAGTATATTGTAGTCATTTCTGATTACTTTACAAATTGGACTCAGGCTATTGCTATGAAAGACCAAGAGGCTACCACAGTAGCTAATATTTTAGTAAATGAAGTTGTGTCACTATTTGGTGTTCCAAGAATGTTGCACAGTGATAAAGGGTCAAATATTGAGTCGAAAGTTTTTATGGAAATGTGCAAGATTTTAGGAATCGATAAAACTCGTACAACTACCAGACGTCCTCAGTCACACGGTATGGTAGAGAGGAATATAAAAACTATTAAAGCAATGGTGACTGCTTTTGTAAATAAAACTCAAAGAAATTGGGATAAATACTACCTGTCGCTACTTCTTATGGCGTACAGATCATCGGTCCACGAGTCCACAGGAAGGAGTCCTTGTGCCATGATGCTCGGACGAGAAATTACTCTTCCAGTTGACATAATATATGGAACACCTGAAAAGGATAAAGAAGTTCCAAGTTCACAATATGCATATGATTTGCAAGAATGTCTCACTTTTATTCATAATTTTGCCCGTGAGAATTTAAAACTAAGTGGTCAAACAGTGAAAAAGTATTATGATCACAAATGTTGTCACAAAGTCTATGACATTGGTACTCTTGTTTGGTTGTACATTGAGAAGCAATGCATTACGAGAAAACTTGGGAACTCTTGGCATGGTCCATTTGTTATTACTCACAGATTAAATTATATTCTTTATAGAATACAAGAAAAACAAAATTCAAAACCAAAAGTTGTACATCATGACAAGTTGAAATTGTACACAGGAGACAAGCCTGCTACTTGATTTAAGAACCAATAAGCTAATTGAAATAAGCAAATTACAAATAGTGTACATGAACCAATGTCACTATATGATTACTGATGCACCTACTGTAGAGAATGCTCTCGTAGGCTGCGTAATCAGCTTTTGTCTTATGTAGCGGGTTATAAACCATGTTATGGTTGTACACTTCACATGTCTGATCTGTATGAAATTTTATCGTAGAATTAATTAGTCATATTTTATGGAACTCCATTTCAATTTGGTATGAAACCAAAAAGAAAGCTTAACAAACATATACACCAAACCTGAACGATGTATAATTAATAGCATCGAATTCAGTAGATTAAAGGAAGTTCCTATTGTAGAGAATGCTCTCCTAGGATACATAATTTTTGTTTGTTTATGTAAAACAATATTCTGTTGAAAACCAAGTGAATGGTTACGCTGTAGTTAGGATATAGACTAAAAAAAATATTCTGTCCAGTTGATCTTTTCCCCCCGTAGAATATACAGCAACCATACGTGGATAAAGATGTCATCTTACCATTTGCAAACCATATGACAGGTTAATGTTTCGAACTGAATGTCATCTTTTGATTAAAGAGGCATTTATTGTAGAGAATGCTCTCATAAATGCATAATCTATTCAGCCAATGGTCAAGTGATTTTCAATTCCATGTATGGTGAACTTATTTCTACAAAAGAAACAATAATTGAAATTCCTCAAAAGATATATCGGTTTTTTTTTACCAACATACACAGTATTTATTACTGTTATTTTATATATTTGCAGATTACTCAATGATCATGTTGACTATGTAATGGGGAGTTCATGAGCCCCAGGAAAACTGTCATCCGCCGTCATTTAATAGAACAACACAGCGGATATGGTTATAAATGCAGAGGCTGTTTCAAGATATTTGTGAGAGCTGACCAGCAGCACAAGGGATGTAAATATCCCAATGGGAATGCTTGCGATTTGACTTTCCGTCTCACCGGTGCCACCGGTGAGAACGTGGAGGAAGGATTTGAGAAATTCAAGGAATCAGTCGATTCTAAGATCATGGAGCATAAGACAACTCCTCAAACCCCTCGAGGTTTAACAAAAGCTGTTAAGAAGGCTAGCAGTGAGCCAGGGTTGAAGAAACCCAAGATGCTAAGGAGGTCAGACAGTGTGATGTCCATGGGCATGACATCACCCTTAGCTAGCGTCGCTCCTCCATCAGCACCCAGCTATACAACCTATAAGACCAGTTCAACCAATCGAACTGGAAAGGCAACTGAGGAGTCTGCCTCTATGAGCATTACCCCAAAGCCTGTTGAGATGCCCCTGGGCGAGCAGCCAGCACCAGACAAGGGGCACACCACAGCTGAAGAAGTCTCTGCCTCCTCCCAGTCCACAGCCAGTAGTGAGACTGAGGATGGCCAGCTAGACAGTGAAGACCAACTGAGCCTTTCAGTTGGACCTGCAGAGACTTTGGAGGCCAACAAGATGTGTGCACCCTGCCCTAAGGCTGCCGTCCAGGTTCCACAGGTGCCAAAACAGAAGTTGTCAGCCAACAATACTCTTCCACTTGTTGTTTTGAGCACCTCTACAGGCAACAACACCGCCGATACCACCAGGCGTGTTGTGGTGGATGATACACCGTCTGGTGCATGCACTATCACCTGCAGTGTCCCTATAAATGGTTTGAGTAGCATGACCAGCAATGTTACAGATGTAAAGTTGGCTGGCTGGAGTGACGCCCAGTCTGGGCGAGTTGTTTTGGATGTTGGTGGGACAAGGTTTGCCACATCCAAAGCAACACTAAGGTATGATCTGGGCTCACTGCTGAGTGCCATGGTGCAATCAGGGTCTGTCATGCACCCATGGAGGGTAGACGAGGTGAATTGTCCCATCTATTTTTTGGACAGGGACCCATCTCACTTCAGGCATATTTTAAACTATCTGCGTTTAGGCAACAGCTGGTCGGTACACAGTCTACCCAAAGAACTGAGGTATCTACATGACCTTACGGCTGAAGCCGAACATTATCAACTAAATGGTTTAATACAACATCTCCAAAGGAGAATAACCCTCTTGAAAGAGGCCAGTTTTGATTTCTGAATCTAAACTATGTTTGAATTTACTACTTGTCTGTCAGTGACAAGCCAAAGATCTATCAGTGATCTTACCTGATTCATCAGTTACCATGGTACCACCATGAAGAGACCATTCCTGAGGACCAGACCTACATAGAAAAAAAACAGCATATATTGACTTTGTTTTATAAATAATGAACTGTTATAAGTTAGGATTAAATTGTAAATTGTTATTATAATTATATAAAAAAAAATATTTACAGATAAGTTTTCAGTGTTCCATTTTTATCTGGTTGGCAAGTTTGTAACAAATGTAATTTTAATTAAATTAAATTAACTATTTATTTATTTTACAGTAATGTATAAAGTATTATGGTGGTCATTAATATAATATTTCTATTTATTCATTA
>MJUT01057364.1:67371-92042 GCA_002080005.1 Gigantidas platifrons
GCGGAGTTAAATAGGTTAATGAGCCCCGATCCCTCCTCTCTTGATGACTGGATTTCTATACGCAATAATTAGATTCGCTTCCACTCAAAATGACCACATGCCATCACAACAATGAATGACAATATACACATTACAGTACAATAGTAGGGCTAATAAATACGCGTAATTAACGGACTACTAGTTGGGAAGGTAGAAACTGTTAGCTTAAGACCTTTATCTTATCATAACTAATACTTCTAACATATGTAATATTAATTAGTAGTAAACATCTACATGTATATATTTCATATCTTCATCAGGTGTACACAGTATCACAGTCTAATTCATTCGTACAGATAGCAATGGCTTACATTTCGTAAACAGAACCTCTATTCATCATGGAAAAGCACCATTACATCAGATTATTTGGCGGATATTTCATAGCGTGTGTCATAGGTATTGTACTGCTCTTTTATGTTCGTTTGTTTTTAATTTGGGTAACAACTGAAAATGTGAATATTGAAAAGAAAGAAAAAGTTGATGTTGTTACATTTACTTTGAGACCCGAAGAAAACACAGAATCAGAGATTCTACATTGGCAAGCAGAATTTGCTAAAGAAACAAATCAATTTATTAAATACAACAAATTCATTAAGAAATTCGTTGTCCATGAACAATGTTACGTAGAGATAAACTTATCTCTCTCTATCACGACGGGAAATTTGAACGACAGTATAATACCATGCTCTGTGTGCTTAGTGTATAGTTCTGGAGAACAGAGATGCAAAAGTGAATTATATACGAAAGGAACGGCCATACTGTGCTTAAATGATACTGTGAAAATGTCCAGAAATTCGTCATTTTCTGTTAAACTGGTACCTTCATTGTATATATACATTGATATTCAGCTTAGTAAATTGTCTGTCAAGCGAATAAATGAGACAAATGTATAAACATTCTCACTAACCATAAAAATATCATTCGAGTTGACCCATTTATGTAACAGTTTTGTTCCATACATCTTGTATTGGTATTTCGAAAAGCGAATATAGAAAGGAATTTTTAACCCATATTGAAAATCTATACACAAATTTTGATGGGAAATAAAAATAATCATATTCAAAATCTCGAAATTTTTTTTATCTTCTTCATGTCTTATGCAATTTGCTGCCTCTTTCATTCAAAAGTCATTAGCACTGAGGAGAGTGGACTCAATATAACTGCATAATAGTATGTTTGTTTTTATTGTATGATTGATTTGTATGTTTATGTTTGTATATGTATATATATATTCATGTTTGTTTGTTTTTATGCCGTCAATCATATAAGGGTATAAGAGAGCATTAATAAATATAGATAATATACCAATTTTTGTATAAATACGAAAGAGAAAAATACATTTAAGGAATATTTGAAATTGTTGAACAGGTTATACGATATAACCGGGGTTGGGTCAGCTTACGCTTAATAAACCGCAAAGCGGTTTATGAAAAGCGTAAACTGACCCAAACCAGGTTATGCAAGTATAACCTGTTCAACAATTTCAAATATTCCTTAAATGTATTTTTCTCTTTCGTATTTATAGAATAGCATTACAATACTAGTTCAAATAGCATAAAACGCCCATTATTTGAGAGTGGCGTTAAACATCGTAACCCTTAGACCTTAGTAATCTCATGGTAGCCCGTAAACCAGTGTTTGTTAGAGCAAGAGGGAGGATGTGTGGGTTATCTACCTGTGCCACTGCCTATTGTGTGTGTATGTATGTTTTATCAATGAAATCAAAACATCTATGAACTTTCCAAAGAATGTGATTGTTTATTGATTATTAACAATACTTAAGCTATATCTTTGTGGTCAGTGTTAATGGCAGATTAAACCACTGCCCAATCTTAAGTCCCCGACGAACTTTACCACATGAAATTGCATTGACTACGCTTCGGAGCGGACAGAAATTGGAGTGACAACTTAAGTAGTGATAAACGCTGATACCATGGGTTGATTTAACCCATCTATCTTACAATGGCGTTCAGGGTGATCCGAAAAGCGTGTTTAACCTTTATTGTGTATCTATCTGAAGGCCTGAATGTCTGACCCTTTAATACTGTATAGTGATTAGCTAAAATATTTAAATTTTAGTTAATTTATTCCAGAAAATGACACTGCTATAACAACCGAGTTGATGTAAGAAAAGGTTGTAGATACCAAATGGGTAACCAGAAGCCGTCAATCTAAGAAAGACAGACATTACAATGTGATAAAGAAAAAGAACAAAGAGAAAAACAATTATCTACCACAGCATTCAAACGTAAGGATTGAGCAACATGAACCCCACTAAATCCGAGGGTGAACTCATGTGCTTCGGAAGGGTAAGTAGTGCCTTCCTGTACCGTGTGTATGACATGTAATAAAAACGTAGATTAGTGCGCACGATACGCTGATAAAACAATCTTCATCAGGTATGCTTAAAACCAAAATTTAACTTCTGATTTTCACCAACAACAAAATACTTTTTTCAATAACCTAATGACCTTGAATACAATTTCAGTTCAAATTGTAGAAATACATTTAGTTAACAGAAACATGCGAAATGTAAAATTAAAATTTTTCCGATCAAAGTTCTACCAAATACCCAGGATAAAATCATATATTTCCTTCCCCTCAGGTTAGCCAACAAGAAGTCTAATTTCACGCCTGTCTGCAATCATTTAAAACATCAACTAAATAAACACAGTGCGAAAGCTTCTTTATCACTATATATTTTCCATTAGAAGTATAAATGATTCTACTGACGGACCAGTTCATCTTTAGTTTTCAGTGGATTCCGCGTTGCCCAATCCTTAGTTTTCAGTGGAATCCGCGTTGCCCAATCCTTAGTTTTCAGTGGAATCCGCGTTGCCCAATCCTTATTTTCAGTGGAATCCGCGTTGTTCAATCTTTTGTTTTCAGTAGAATCCACGTTATCCAATCCTTAGTTTTCAGTGGAATCCGCGTTGCCCAATCTTCAGTTTTCAGTGGATTTCGTGTTGCTCAATCTTTAGTTTTCAGTGGAATTCGTGTTGCTCAATCTTTAGTTTTCAGTGGAGTTCGTATTGCTCAATCTTTAGTTTTCAGTGGAATCCGCGTTGCCCAATCCTTAGTTTTCAGTGGAATTCGCGTTGCTCAATCTTTTGGTTTCAGTGGAATCCGAGTTGCTCAATCTTTTGGTTTCAGTGGAATCCGTGTTGCTCAATATTTAGTTTTCAGTGGAATTCGTGTTGCTCAATCTTTATCTTTCAGTAGAATTCGTGTTGCTCAATCCTTAGTTTTCAGTAGAATTCGTGTTGCTCAATCTTTAGTTTTCTGTGTATTGTTCTGTGTATTGTTTTGTGTTTTGCATAGTGTTGTCGACCGTTGTTTGTCTTTTTGTCTCTTTCTGTTGCAATAAGATTTGAAGATACCGAAGTGTTTATCAGAGGTCGTAAATGGAAGAATGACAGACAATATTTCAGTTTACCCGTTTCAATATCCTCAGATTTTTCTACACATTCCTATCTTTTTAAAACTGACAATCTTTACTTACAACACACATACATATTGACTTTAATATATGTATTACCGTGAGAAATCTAGTTATCAAGAAGGGTGGATCGTGACCGCAAGCCAGAACGCGGATGTACAACGATATATACCGACGCGAATTCGAAGATGTTCTTAGAATGCCTTCAAGCTACGTGTTAAACCTGTCAGTATTCATGAACAGTTTCCAGCGGAAATTGAGAATCGACCAAAAACAGCTCTACCCAGTTATGAAACAGGCAAAAAGGGATGGCAGAATGACTACCATGACCAGAGACAAACTATTCATTGATGGCGAGCGGTGCATGCCAACAAACGAAATGGTAAATCACCCTCCACAAACTCAAGACCCAGCAGGAAAACATAGTGTCGAGAACAGGGACAATACTGGCTATCGAGATGTAATAATGACTCCAACTGTCGAGAACAGGGACAATACTGGCTATCGAGATGTAATAATGACTCCAACTGTCGAGAACAGGGACAATACTGGCTATCGAGATGTAATAATGACTCCAACTATCGAGAACAGGGACAATACTGGCTATCGAGATGTAATAATGACTCCACCAAACAACCATCAAAACAGTGGGAAAAGACCATACAAACGTCAGCGTGCAGGGTCAAGCCCTGGAAACTCTTCTGCATAGGAATGCCTAGGAGATCATGCAAGTCATACAAGTCTGAACGACACAAATTGTAACACTTGTAATATTTCTGATAATGACATTAGTATTGATAATAACAATGTTAATTGTACAAATGTTAATAATGTATTAGATTGTATAGGTCTTAACTGTTGTGGGATTAAGAAAAGATTAAACTACATATCTAGAATTTGAACAAATGATAAGGAAATATGACTTAATATGCTTAGTTGAAACAAAAACTGACGACATTGACATAGTTAAAGTATCTAGGGTATGAAATTCATATGAAAAATAGAAAGATTGTAGCTAAAAATAGATCTGGTGGCATTATATTCGGCTATAGACAAGAAATTGCAAGTAAAATAAAACCATTACATACAAATTCTAAATATGTTTTTTGGTTTAAAGTTTCTTCAGACTTAGTAAATCTAGACCAAGATATTAGTTTTGGTATTGTCTAAATACCCCCTGAAAATACTGTCTATTCTTCTCAAGATGCGGTTAAAGAAATAGAGAATGAGTATAGTACTTTTTCAATAAATTACAAGTATATACATGTATCTCTAATTGTAGACTTTAACGGACAAACGGCAGACGAAGATGATTTCTTCTTTTCTTCAGAAAATCACGGATATGATGCAGCGCGATTTATAGAAAATAATGTACGAACAGCATATTCCGCGCAAAAGGAATAGCTCTGACTATATTTTATTTATTGTAAATGGACGAATAGGGGATGACAAAAATAAAGGTAAATTAACATGTAAAAATGCTAGCATAGAGGATTATTGTATTAGCTCTTTATGTTTGTTAAAATATACTTCAAATTTTGCTGTTCTTGACTTTAGTCATTTTTATTCAGATGTTCATTGTCCACTTGAGATATCGATGTCGTGCTCAGCTTTTGATAATGCTTTTGCAAATTATGAAAATATTAATATTTACACACATTCCGAAAAATACATAAATGAGAACAGGAAAAATGTTCAGAATTTCAGAACCAAATCGATCTCAGAAAAATTGATGAATTGAAAAAGTTATTATATGAAGTTGTTACAAGTATGAACTTAAATATTACTGAAGCTAGCTCGTTTGTCGACAAATTAAAAATTAATTCCTTACTTGATGATTTATGTAATATATTCTTAAACTCTGCGAAATCCACATTTGGAACTTCTGAATATTCTAACCTGAAACACAAAGGAAAAAAGAAATTGGGGAAATTAAAGAAAGATTGGTTTAACGACGACTGTCACTTTGAGGGAAGAAACTTTAGAAAACGTAAGAGAAAATTCCAAAAAAGTAGAACTAATAAAAATTTCGACGACTTTAAATTAGCAGAAAAAAAGATATATAAAGGTTATGGATGAAGCTATTCTTGCCCACAGAAGAAAGTTATCAAGGGAAATAAATAATCTGAAATCGAGTTATTTACAAGAATTCTGAAGTCTATTGAAAAAGGGTAAAACTAGAGAACAATCAAACGTCCCTATTGACAAACTATTTGAATTTTTCAAAACGTTAAACGAAAAAACAGATGCAGACCCCATAAATTTTCCTTTATTAGACCCTGGTGATGTAAATGAACTAAATGAAAACATAAACATGAAAATTTCAAAAGAAGAAATACTTAAATGTATTAAAAAACTAAAAAACAATAAAGCCTGTGGGGAAGATTTAGTAATAAATGAATATATCAAATCAACAACAAATATATTTATAGAAATTTATGAGCAATTATTTAATATTATTTTCGAAACGGAAATTGTTCCTGATAACTGGCTTATGGGTAATATAAAACCTATTTACAAAAACAGAGATGATAAAATGGATCCAAAAAATTATAGGCCAATTACAATACTTAGCTGTCTCGGAAAACTTTTACTGCAGTCCTGAGTGAACTTCAGACAAAATACTCCGATGATTTTTTTTTATTCTAAATGAAAACCAATGTGGATTTCGAAAGGGTTACTTTACGCTTGATAATTTGTTTGTACTTTTTAACCTTTTTGAAATTCTCAAAAACAAGAAGAACAAAATGTTTTGTGCCTTTATTGTGTTAGGTACTATCAATGCATGGTCAGCAAGTCTGAAGATTGTAAGACAGGATAGAGTTAATTCCCTTTGTATACTCTGTAAACTTATTTTGGTACTGATGTAAATTCCGCATGTGTAACTTTTATCAACCGGCAACGGTTTGTGTATTGTAACTCTCTCTCTCTCTCTCGTTTTGAATAAATTAGTGTAGGCACACATCGAACACCTTGATGTTGTTTTTAATTATTTAGAATCATCAAAACCGTTAATTTCTGTTTCTATCATGTGAGCTAGTCCCTAAGATGGTGGAGAACCTTAAGAATTAACTTACTAGATGATTTTTGTCATATTCTAACATTTTTCTTTGTTTAATTATTTGGCGGACTGAGTGACCCAATTCCACGTGTTTCGCCCACGGATTATGAATGAGAGAAAATTAAGAGAGCAAATCAACAAATTGAGAGTCGATCCCCTCGTTACACCCGTCAGAACTCATGTTCTGCTATCGGACAGTAAAGGGTTTTATTTAAAAGAACAAGTCCGAGCTAATCCAGAGCGATTTACTGAATTTTGGGGCAACCGAGGGGTAATTCCGATGATTGTTTTAAATTTCCTCCATAATCACCTTGCAAGCGAAGTTCAACCTTTGCAACGTATTTCGTTATTTATTTGGATAGGTACATGTGACCTTACTACAAAAACCGGCAAATTGATAGACGTTTCATCCCACGATTCGTCTTCTGCATACAAATTAATTGACAAATTAAAGCAAATATATACCTTTGTGAGGGACTTTAAGGATTATTCTGTTCAGTTGACATTTTTGCGTATCCCAATTTATTCTATATACCACTGGAATTTAAAACATGGCCGAGACTGAGACAATTATAAAGCTAAAGACGTAATTCTTAATAAAAATATTTCGATTGTCAACAACTATATTGCAGACCTAAATAGAATGTTAAACGTGACCGTATCCCCTCGATTTTCAGAAAACTTGCAAAAATCTAAGAAAAAGAAACCAGGGGCAACAACCAAATGTACACATATAATATGTACATATATGGCATTCACCCATCACCACTGCTGGCAAAATTATGGCTGACAAGATTATGCAAATTGGTGCATGATACCTGTTACTAAATAAACTTTTATGTCTGTGTTTTACTGTTTCTGTTGCAATTATTTCTGAGGAAAAGATTGATTTTCTTCCCAGATCAAGCCATATTTATATATTTATGACATAGAGCGCATTTTAAGTGTTTTACAGAGAAAATAAATAATACATAGAGGAAAAGATTGCATTTCTCTCTATCGTTGCAAATGTCTGATTTAGACACAGATATCGAGGATTTTTATGCCACTCCATCTTTTAGACCAGTTCAAAAATTAATGTGGCAAAGTACTCCAAAACCTCACGTTGATAATCACCAGAAATCAACAAGCCAGCCACGAGAAGGACTTCAGTTTCCACCAATATTTGACCGTGACGGAATTCTAAAACAAATAGATGCTCAAATTGCAGAAGTTCAACAAAACATTACAATAACAGAACAACAAACACCTTCAATACCTTCACCTTCATATTCTAATTTAACTTCCAGGCCAGTGAAATCAAAATTAAAATTAAAACGTCTTTAATGGATAAATTATGTATCTGCAGAAAATTTGGAGGTTATCCAAGAGAAAATGCAGCAACATTTTTAGTAGAATTCGAATCATTTGCGAGACTTCATGAATTAGATGAAGAAGATGAAGCCAGAAAACTCGCTGCATGTCATTTACATTACAGGGCCATGCCCTTACATGGTACAGTGGACTAGTACCGGGCTTATCTTGGCAAAATGTGAAGGAAGTGTTTGAATTTAAATATGTCCAAATTGGGTGGCAGCATCCTTCTATTGTCATCGAAAATGAAACATTCCAAAATATTCAACTGTATCCTCACCAAGAAATCGAGGATTATTACTGTCAACTCATTGAAAAGGGACAAATATTGGGTAAAAATGACCATGAAATTATGCATAAATTTATTAATGGGCTACCTGAGAAACTCGCATTTTATGTCAGAACCAGTAATCCTAAGGATACTGCAGAGGCCCTCTCAATGGCAAAAGCAGGAGAGGCATATAAATACTGAATTCACGATACGATATCAACAGCAAAACCAAACACCCTACCCCGTGATACAGATGTTACAGATTTAAAGTCACAAGTTGACGATCTTACCACTCTAGTAAAACAGCTTGTTACTGAAAAATTACCAGTTACACGGGTTACCACCCCGAATGCATCCACCATGCAGCGTAATTCACCGAATGAAGGTCCTCGACAACCGAGAACATGTCACAAATGTAAATTTCCTGGGCATATGGAGAGCGAGTGTCAGTGAAATGGCCAAGATAATACAACCGATGGTATTTGTCAATTGTGTGGTAAAACGGGCCATACCGCTTTATAGTGTTTAACACTCACACATAACACCAACAATTCGGGTGGGGACAATATCTGTCAAATTGCTTCAGACGAGGTCATTTAGCCTCACAGTGTCGCCAGTTATATAATCAGGGAAACCGTATGAGCCCGAGGGACGGTCGGCACGGCCCCTTGGGAAGACGCCTACAAGTGCCAGGTCAGGGAGCCATGCCAGGTCATGATTAAATTACGAAAATATAAACAATGTTCGTAATTATGATATTGATAACTCTGACAGTGATTCGGAAGCAAATTTTGAAGACAGTGACTCATTTTTACAAAATCAGACTTCCAAGTTTATTTATCTTCCTGTCAAATTTAAAACACTTCAAGTCGCAGCACTCATTGACTCGGGGAGCTCCATTGATATTATGTCTGACAGACTGTACAACTCTTTGCCACAGTCCTGTAAATTACGTTCGCTTGATACCAGTACTCGAGATACTGTTAAGTTGGCTAACAGCCAATCTGTTGACATTGTTGGTACTTCAATTGTTAAAATGTACACACAAGGTGAAAGACATGAACTTTTTGTATATATTTTGAAATTTACCGCACATCCTTTAATATTGGGTACTACATATTTGACATAAAATGATATTGCAATTAACTTTGGCAACTTATCTATAGTGCAGCAAAATGCAAATGCAAGATGTAGGAAAAGAATCACAATTGACCCTAACAGTGAATATATTTTATGGGGAAAATTGCCAACAAGCATCATTCATGGGCTTCAATGTGTTTGTACTTGCAGTTCTCAACTATTGTCCAAAGGCTTACTTGTGTGCAAAACTATTGTAACTGTGTCAAAAGATAGAACTGTACCTTTGAAAATTTTGAATGCAGGTCATAACCCTATTGTAATCCCGAAAGGTTTTATATTGGCAACATTTTCTCCTGTTACAGAGGAATTCCAGGTACAAACTGTAAATAGTGTTAATAATGTAAATATTGTTCAGAATGTTGATGTTTTCAAGCAAAGCAAACTTTGATCAAAATGGTCATAAAGCTAGTGAAGTTGATGAATTGATGAATAATTTTAAAACAAACACAAATTTAAATGACGAGCAAAAGTGTGCCTTAAACAGTTTGTTGTATCAAAACAAAGATGTTTTCGTCACACCTGATTATCCTGATCTTGGTTTAGCAGACCTAGTAGAACACCACATTATCATGAAACCAAATTTCAAACCTTTACACCAAAAGCCATATCGGCTGACTCCGCATAAACAAGAGGTGCTCCGACATCACCTCAGTGAACTTTTAAGACAAGGTGTTATATGTGAACTTGATCCAAAGGAAGACGCTCCTATTTAAGTCCAATTGTGTTAGTCGCTAAACGAACGAAACCGACAGATCAAGTTAATAGCTTGAGACAATATCGTTTTTGTGTAAATTTTCGCTATCTAAGTGCACAAACTGAGACATTCAAATATACGATCCCAAACTTGCAAGAACTAACAGAATCGTTTTCAGAGCGCGTGCCTAATTATATATCTTCAATAGACATGAGTAGTGGATTTTTTCAAATGAAAATTTCGCCAAACAGTTCAAAGTATACCGCGTTCAACACGTGCTTTGGAACATACAAATGTTTGCGTGTACCCATGGGTCTGCACACGTCACCAAACAGTTTTCAAATGTTCATGGACAAAATTTTGCGAGGTTTAACCTTTAAATCTTGTCTATGTTACTTGGACGATGTATTAATTTGTTCCGAAACTTATGAACAGCACCTATCTGACTTGAGTGAAATTTTCAAACGTTTTCGTCATGCAGGTCTGAAGTTAAATCCGGGTAAATGTTCATTTGCACAATCATCGTGTATCTTTTTGGAACATCATATTTCTAAAGAAGGGATACGACCACCACCTGATCGAGTTCAAGCCTTGAATGAGTATCCATCTCCTCGTAACGTCAAGCAGTTAAAACGAGCATTAGGCATGTTTGGTTGGTTTCGAAAATACATTCCCAACTATTCCATTATTGCGGAGCCATTAACGCGATTATTAAAGAAAAACACCTCTTTTGTTTGGTCATTTGAACAAGAGACCGCCTTCAAAGAACTGAAATCAAAATTAGTTAACTCTGAAATCTTGGCTTTTCCTAGATTTGATTTGCCATTTTACTTAGCAGTTGATAGGGATATGGTACATGTTATATCAAAAACAATCAGTCGAAAACGAAGAGTCCGTACGTGTTATTCGCTTTGGTTCAAAGTCATTAAACTCTTGGCAAAAGTCTTACGGACCAACAAAATTAGAATTGTTAGGTGTTGTCACTACTATCACTGACTTATCGAGCTATTTGCGAGGGAACAAATTCGTTGTTGAGTGCGACCACCAGACTCTTCGCCCCCTTTTCCGAAACAAACTGATAGGAGCTGTTTATGATAGATGGCTCACGCTTTTACAACAATTCAATTTTGAGGTACGTTACAAACCTGGTTCAAAAATGCAAATAGCAGATGCACTATCGAGGTGCACTATTAACACTCTTTGTGACGAAGGGGAATCCCCACAGGAAAATGATCCGTACTTTCTATATGAAAATGAAGAAATCGGAAATATTCATTTTGTAAATAGTAGTGCGTTGTTGAAATGTGCAAATACCGAAATGGACTGTTATTTTGGCGATATTGAAGATGAAGGGGGAAATGATAGCATTTCTGTCCCCAAATCAAAGTCGCTGAAATTTTGCGCGAGTGCTAGTTCTTTGAGAAAACCTGGTAGAAGTGGAAATGATAGCATTTCCATGTCTAAAATTCAGGACTCCGACACACAGTCTACGAGTACAACTGATAAAATTCCACGAGGAAGAATATTACGTAACACCTGCTGTACATCAAAGGTGGACGATTTTGTTGGTGGAAACGATAGCGTTTCCACTCAATATATGAAAACCAGTTCCTTTGTGAATTCAAGTGGTGGTGGAAAAGATAGCATTTCCACACACACAATAATATCCGACACGCTGATTGAACAAAATCATATTAGTGATAACATTTGCACAAACAATATTGACAAAGAAAATATCAATGACACTAATATAACCTGCGATTATAATCAAATGCAAGTGCAAAATAACACATACACACCAGGCGCAGATACTGTATATTTTGTGTTCTCAATCAGTCATAAACTTACAGACTTAACTCCAGAGAAAATTAAAGATCTTCAAAGAAAAGACGAAAGATTATTACATATAATTAATTATCTCGATAACGAAGACTTGCCTAAATTTCAGAAAGATGTGCGAAAATTTTTACTTTTAGCACCAGACTATTGTATGATTGATGGTCTTCTGTTCCATGCTAGGAATGCAAAATCAAATCGAACTCATAAAATGAACAACCAACAATTAGTAGTTCCATATGTTTTAATTTCAAAATTTATAGAAACGTTTCATGAATCATCCCTAGCAGGTCATATGGGTATTTCACAAACAATAGATAACATTTCAGAATACTTTTATTTTCACAATTTACCCTCGACAGTAGCTGAATATGTGAGGACATGTCATGAGTGCCAACAGAGAAAAATGACATCGGCGCACACAAAATCTGGAATCTTTTCTTATAAAACGCCATCAGAACCTTTTCAGGTATGGCAGGTTGACTTATTTGGACCCCTTCCGATTACTCAAAAAGGGAACACTTATGTATTTACAGCAATCGACATGTTTTCAAAATATTTGTTTACAGTTCTATTGCCAAACTGTGACTCAGTGACTGTGTCCCACGCTTTATTTCAACTTGTATGTTCTTTTGGTTGTTGTGACTGTCTAATAAGCGACCGGGGAAGTGAGTTTATTTCTCAGTGCACCGCAGAATTATGTAGGCTATTAGAAATTAAACAAAACTTTACTCCAAGCTTTATACATCATTGTTTAGGACTTTGCGAACGCACACACAAAACTATAGCAGAGAGATTAACACCATATTTCCAGAAAGGACGTCATTGGGATGAAATATTACCTGCAATTATATTTTCATTCAATGGGTTTCATAGTGCGTCGACAAAATACTCTCCATATGAAGTACTGTATGGGTTCCGACCTAAATTCCCTCTTTCTGTTTCTAATATTACAGCTGAACTGGGTTCGCTTCATTCTGATTTTCATTCTTACATTACAAAACAAAGTGAAATGTTACAATCAGTAAGATAAAATATTATTGAAAACGCGCTAAATGCGGGAAAGATTATGGAAGAAAGAGTAAATGTCCAACAAAAGTCTTTATCTGTAAGTGTAGGGGATTATGTGTATATGTTAAAAGAACCTGTTGGTACAGGGAGAAAATTACAACCAAAATATGGTGGTCCATATATTGTTTCTAAGATTTTGTCGCCACCTATGGTTGAGTTACGAGAGAAAGATTCAGCAAAACCTTTCAGAAATCCTGTGCACCTGGACAGACTTAAATTGCCATTTGTGCGAGCGCCAAATCCACATTACTTTTTTGAGCGTCCAAATATCGACAATGAACAAAATCACATAGTTGAACCTAAGCCCGGTACATCTATTACTGTTGAAGACAAAAACGCGACAGCACTTGACAATAATGACCGAACCCAAAATAGTGTTAACTCAGACGGCGAAAATAATAAAACTTTTCAACCTAATACAAGACCGACTAGACAGATAAGAAAACCAATGCGCTATCGTAGGGCCGATTCTAGCGCATACCAATCCTCCTCTGACGACCAAAATTTTTACAAAGTTAAGCGTATTTTGGCCCAGAGAAAACGGAACGATGAAACAGGGTACTTAGTACATTTTCGCGGCGAACCGGCACAAAATGCGATTTGGACTCCAATGGACCAACTTAATCAGCATGCGCAGAAATCTGTTTTACAGAAACCGCCACCTTCTGTAGACTAACCACAGTTTGATTTATGAATTACTAAGTGGAATAGATTGCAATTCCACTTATCTTATGATTTTAGAAATTATAACATTTACTAGTGTTTACAATTTTCATTGATTAGTTATTTTAGTACATTTCTGACTTTATTAATTAGACTTTGATTGAACTTATAATCCGTATATTAATTGGCAAGTAGCCGTTTATGCTTATTAGTTTGATTTAGTCGCTTCTTTTAATAGTTTTCTTTATTTTAGACTGCTGATGTTGAGCTGTTGAGGATTTTTGTTATTCATCATTTTAAATAATTTGGGCAAATGTAAAGTTAAAGTAGTTAATTCCATTACAGGGATCTCTATTATTATGTCACATTTTCAGTAACTTAATACTTTTGATTTTCCTTTCAAATTTAGGAGTTTGCGGTGAAGAATTATTATGTAAATGCTTATGCATGTTAGGATAGACGTATGCCATAAATTACCTGTTTATTTTGGCGCAATATTGGCCAATTTTCTTGGTCTTTTGTTCGGATACATAATAGGATTTGTAAATTGTAAATGCCAATATAGTTAAAAAAAATAATTTAGGTGAACATATTCTTTGTCGAAAATTTTGTACCCAAATACTAAATGTTGAAGTCTGATATTGTTTTCAAATTTGAGAGGGGTGAGAGGTGATTGTTCGTGCTATTGATACTTGTGGCCTTATTGACACCCACTGTTTAAACTTTCTTTTCGTAACACATAATTATGGAGTCTTACGACAATTTCCCACAGATCGTATGTCTTTAAAAATACTTCGGTTCGTGGAAAAATAAAAATAGGAAAAACCTGTTTTAGATATACTTTTCTTTCTTTAGTAGCATGAAGTGTAAAATTACCATCTATCATTTGGTAGGTTAATACATAATATTGCATAAATGAATTGTTCCGTTACGATAACAATACCACTATGATCATAATGTTTTGGCTTGGCGTTGTTGTGTTTTATGGTGTTTAGGCACTATTTCAGCTTTATCGTGGCAGTCAGCTTAATTGGTAGAGGAAACCGGAGGATACGGAGAAAACCATCGACCTGTCGCAAGCCACTGACAAACTTTATCACATAATGTTGTACACTTCGACCTTGTCCGGATTCGAACTTACAACATCAGTGGTGATAGAATATGTACAAAATGTGACAATATAACTATTGGAAATGAATACCATTACATAATGGAGTGTGAACATTTTTCAAACTTTAGAAATAGGTTCATCGTTACAAATCTACGAGAAAGACCAAATATTCTTAAATTTAAACATATCATGACTGCTTATCAAAAACAAAATTTAGAAAAATTATGTAAATTTATACGAAATATAAATAAATCTTTTGTTCTCTAGGCTGTCTTACACCCATATCTCTGTTGTATATACTGTATATATGTTTATATCTGTTTTGTCTTTGTTATTGTATATTTATGTCTTCTCTGTACCGTTGTATATGGTTTATGAGAATAAAGATGATTGATATACACTGATTGCATAGGTAGTCTTAAATTCAACTACCATATGATCACGGCCACCATGTCCTCTGTAATTACATGTTTTGGTAACATATCATTGGTTAATTTGACTTCTTTGACAAATCTAATCTAGTGTTCTGAAATAACAATGTATTCAGTTAAGTAGCGATAGTTCAAACATTAATATACTGAAACAAATTTAATATTTATACGCCCTTATATTGTAATATACACATGTATCTTCATATATAACAGCATCAGTGGTGTAATGGTTAGTGTGCTCGACTCGAGTGCGGTAGATCGTGGGTTCGAGCTCCGATCAGGTCAGACCAAAGACTATTAAATTGATATTTGTTGCTTCTCCGCTATGCACGCAGCATTAAGGAGAAATATTGATTGGCTCAGAATTAGGATAATGTGTCCGAGTGTGGCGACATGTCTACCAGCGGACTTGTTTCAGTGAGCTAGCACTATAAAACTCCAACCAAGGGTGTTGGTCAAGTCCAAAGTGGACCTCATCATCATCTCATTGATAATTAACTTTCTCTCGCTATGATATAGTTGAAGTTAAGTAACAATCAATCACTCTTTCTTCATATGTAACGCTACAAGCAAACATTGACGATTAAATGGAAATAACTCTAGTACGACATTGAAATATCTCGTACATTTTCATTTAAAAACATCATAATACTAATTTAGTTTTATATTATGATACTTGAATTAATTTAGATTTATTGAAATACATATAATTAAATGAATGGTATTACAATGCTGTGTGTTGTGGTACGTACGTACATGTACAACTGCTGACATCGACAATAAGGTTTTCCCAATAAGTAATTCAATATTAGTATTTGTATTTGCATTTGTATTTGGTATATAGGGGATCAGGAATATCAATAAGAATCGTTGCGATTTTGAATCGTCGGTGGATACGATTATCAATGCTTGGAGGATACCAAGAATGCAACTGTCGAAAAAGCTGATTAATGTGCAATTATTTAAATTCCATTCAGAATTCAATTTGACTGGTGAACTTTCACAGGAATCGACCGCACAGCGTGCCCAAAAGTGGCGGATAGAGGGTACGTCGAGATCGAAGCTGTCAAGTTATAATACGGAAGTGCTTGACCGTGGACTATAGTGTGTAGTGTGTTTGGAGAATGATACGTTTCTTGTATACCAAAGACATCTTTTGTATATTTCGGAAAGGAGACGCCGCATTGTAGCCCCTATATATATATAGCGCCACGATATAACTGAAATATTGTTGAAAATAGCATTAAACACCTATATACAGTTGTGTTCGTCATGACTATACACAATATATTTCCCATCGAACATTAAAATATTTAAATATTCATATTTCAATCAATTAATCTAAAGAACTGTTCAGTATTTATCGAAGTTCGGGGCTGTGATAAGAACAATTTATGTTTTTAATACCTTGCTATATGCTTTATCTCAAGAATCATATAGCATGGATTAGATGTCATCTGTGGGGCTAGATGACACGCTTGTGTATATGCCATGGATATCGCTCCTCTTTGAACTTTGAACAGTATAATAAAAATCATCAAGAAAAATATTAGCCCGTCTTTAAATTGTATCCACCTAGCTGTTGATAGCTATTCTAATATGACGCCGTGTTATCGTCAGTTCATATAATACTCAACAACAACATTTTTAGCGCAAACGCAGTAATGTTGTCAATTCGGCTATTCCGTGTACCCTCCCGCTGTGAAATTACAGTGACGACCGAGTGTAAACAAACAAAACACCGGCATATAACGTATTTTTAAAGTCCTTAAAAAAAACCAACATAATTTAAAAAGTTTATGTATAAAATCCTACAAGGTCGTTTCCGTGAGGTCATACACAACAACTACACATACAAAAAAAAATCCGGAAAAAATACTTAAGACAACCATCTATCGACTTTGACTTTTGTAATTTATCGTCATCATGTGACGTAGTTTACAAGGGACGCTGGTGATATTGACACAAGTTGGTTACTGATTTTTTTCTCGATTTTTTGAGTATTTTACTTGTTTAAGTAGCTAAATGCAAAATACCATCAAATTGGAAAGTATCAGTAACTTAATTACATCACCGTCTAGTTATCGATGAAGGAAAAAGTACTGTAAACAATACATGAAGGTTAGGTTGTTATTCATGCGTGACACACATCAATGGAATGTATGTGTGCGTACTGGGAATCCCCAAAGGTAAATTCAATGAATTTTAAAAACAAATGAAAAAAATCTTATAATATTATTACTCACACAATATAGAGTTTGATTTAATATATGTGCTCAAATTGCGCCGATTCCGTCATCATATGTGAAGGGGGCTAAACGGAACAGCCGTTGTATGGCGGATTCTAAGGTGTCCTAAGGTCATAAAAATTACCGTATTTGTCCTATTAGAATCGAAATAATCCATGGCAGCCATTGTGTTATATTCATTTAACCATGGGCTGGGCCTTTATAATCGAATTTAATCCCGAGCGACAGCGAGGGGTTAAATTAACGATTATAAAGGCCCAGCCCATGGTTAAATGAATATAACACAATGGCTGCCATGGATTATTTCTTAACTGTCATAATCACCGTGTCCAATGCCACATTCGGGGATGAACATAGTCCGGGGACAGAGATCCGAAGCGGCGAGAACGAGGTTAGTTGGTATAAATTTGCATATTTCTTGAGTTCTGTAATTAGGTAAGTGTAAAAATATATCCAGCGGAACACTCTGATCATCCACGAAACTATTGAACCCATGTTGCATGCGCAAGTTGTTCTGGAAATCGTTAACACTCAAACACAATGTGAGGACGGTCCTCAAAATCGGAATTCACCGGTGTTTACTGTACGATTATGCCTTACATGCGGCACTACACAGTGGTCAATGTTGTCATATAGTGTGTCCAAAACGGGGGCAATAATGATTTATAGTCATTACGGCAGCATAATGTGTCAATAATCTTTTTCGGCACAAAATTACGATGGGACGTATGGGGACAGAGGAGTCCGTGTAGCCTGTAAGGGGACAGTGATCAACTTTGCAAAAACGGTAAATTTATTGCAGCTGTTCTACCCTTTTAACGTTCACAATGGTTTACATTTAGTATTTAAACTACAACATGTTATGTGTATTCCCTTTTCAACACGATAAGACACACTGAAATTGTGTGTTAATTGTTTTATTTACAACAATTTTCAGTTAGTGGACATAATTATTCGTCAGCTGTGATTTTTTCATAGATATATATATATTTCATATGAAACCACAATTAAAAAAAAAAATGTGAAGTCATTTCTTATCCAATTTCAATAAAATTGTCATCAATATTATTTAGTTTTATTGTTTATTTGAACATAATCTGCAGTTTTAAAGAATCAGCAAGGTAAATTTTAATGTAATAGTTAATATTACTTAGGTATATAGGGAATTGTGACACAACAAATTAAAGTTTGTGATTAAAGCATTGATCATTTTAAACTGCACCTAAAATATGTTCAAATAAACAGTCAAACTGTACATGTATAATATTCTGTGTTTAATGGTGAAAATTTCGTTTGAAATTGTATAAGAAATGAGTTAAAATGTTTTTTTTTTAAACGTAGTTTTAAATGAAATGAATAGAACAAAATCGCAAGTGACGAATAATGATGCTCACTAACTGCATTTCATAGTCAACATCATCATTTTGATCATGTTATCATCCAAGTGCATTATCTTTTGAATTTGTAAAATTGCAAATTGTAATGTTGTTAAAATACTTAAATATTATGGAAATCTTCAATACAAAGTGGGGACCCGCGTGACTCAATGAGTTAGGTCGCTGGATCTAACAACTCATACAAGCCTATCACCAATACGGCGTGGGTTCGCTCCGGCTTTGTAAATTACAAAAAAGGGTGCACTCGACTCGCAACCGCAAGTGATAAAGTTTATCAGTTGCTTGCCCATAGTCGGTGGTTCTCTCCGGGTACTCCGACAACTTCACCACTAAAACTGGTCGCCATGATATAGCTGAAATATTGTTGAAAGTGGCGTTAAACACCAAAAATCAAATCATCAATCAATCATTGGAAATGTTTGTAGCTCTAACAGCCAAGGGCAGTAATAACTACTGATATACATGTACATATGGAACTTTCTTTAATAGTAAACTTTGGAATTTCATACAAAAATCTTAATGTTATCCTCTGACAGGATTGAATCGAAGTTGCAGCCATTTTATCGTCACCTTGTATCTGGTATCAGTTGATCAATATCTTTTAAATATTTTAAGACTATTGACTAAACTGCATCTGTTTATCGTCCCCCTCGCTTTTGGGGTATTGTCCTTAAGAGGTGTACCTGTCCGTTTTTTAGTATTCGGATGAATTGCAGTTCGTATATGCGTTTTGGCTTATGAAGCCACAGGCTGGGCCTTGTTCGGGTCATTGCATCATCTAGAAAAAAAGAGAGAGAATTTAATTTAAAATGATAATATTAAAATTGTTTTATTTGGTGTGACAAAATATCATATTCCTGACTGAGCAGCTTTTTGTGACAGCAGTTGTACTCTCTCTAGGAAGTCATTTGAGGTTGTTAGTTCAGTCACTGGCTACAGTTGTATTACTTGCGTTTGAAGTCGTGTATGCAACAGTGTTCAGTCTCTAATTTAGTTTTTCAAAAGGATCTAGTATCATACGCGACTTTAATCAGCATCGATATTGCGGACTTCACATTTAACGTCAAATGTAAGTATGAGCCAGTGTCTTATCTTACTACATGGCAAAACGAACCCAATTCCACCCAATAAAAACGATCTAAATGGACGACAACATGATATCTTTACGGTGAAATAAGTTGTGGTCGTAAATGAAACAACACAAAAGTTCAGTGTGTCCTGGGACTAATAAACAAATTATTCTATTAGTCCCAGGTGTGTCTTATCGTGTTGGAAAGGGAATACACATAAGAGGATGGATGTAGTTTTAATGCTAAATGATGAAAATTTTACTGAAATTGCACAGGCGCTCGTGGCACGGACTTACCACCCCCCTTTTTTCTAACTTTCTGTTTACAAATTTATTTTCAATAAAATTTCTTTATTTCTTTATTATTTCATCTCTTTTTCCTTATTTTAACTTGTTCGTATCAACATTCATACAATCTTATGTTAAACATCAAACAGAAAGTTAGAAAAAAGGGGGGTGGTAAGTCTGTGCCACGAGCGCCTGTGTGAAATTGGATAAGAAATGACTTCACAATTTTTTTTTGAATTGTGGTTTCATATGAAATATATCACAGGTGACGAATAATTATGTCCACTAACTGAAAATTGTAGTAAATAAAACAACACACCATTTCAGTGTGTCTTATCGTGTTGGAAAGGGAATACACATAACAGGTTGTAGTTTAAATACTAAATATAAACCATTGTGAACGTAAAAAGGGTGGAACAGGTGCAATAAATTTACCGTTTTTGCAAAGTTGATCATTGTCCCCCTTATTGGCTACACGGACTCCTCTGTCCCCATACGTCCCATCGTAATTTTGTGTCGAAAAAGATTATTGACACATTATGCTGCCGTAATGACTATAAATCATTATTGCCCCCGTTTTGGACAAACTATATGACAACAGTGACCACTGTGTAGTGCTGCATGTAATCGTACAGTAAACACCGGTGAATTCCGATGTTGAGGACCGTGCTCACATTGTGTTTGAGTGTTAATGATTTCCAGGACAACTTGCGCATGCAAAATGAGTTCAATATCTTCGTGGATAATCACAGTGTTCTGCTGAATATATGTGTACACTTACCTCATTACAGAACTCAAGAAATATGCAAAATTATACCAACTAACCTCGTTCTCGCCGCTTCGGATCTCTGTCCCCGGACTGTGTTCATCTCCGTCCCCGAATGTGGCATTGGACACGGTGATAATACAATGTAGGTTTGGGCCTATGAATCTAATTCCCCCCTTTTTTTTTCACATACTCTTAAATGAAGTTTCTGTTCCTAGCCAGGAAAGTGAATGGTCAGGTATAGGTGTGTTAATGAAGTTTCTGTTCCTAGACAGGAAAGTGAATGGTCAGGTATAGGTGTGTTAATGAAGTTTCTGTTCCTAGCCAGGAAAGTGAATGGTCAGGTATATGTGTGTTAAGGGAATCGATGTATCGATTTTGCATCTTTCTACGATTATTTATTACATTTTGGAATTGTTCCGACAGCTTATTATTGTTTTTATTTTTCATTTGATTACTGGTGAGAAGGCATACCATAAGTGGTACACCAATGTTTCTCAGTTTTACGTAATGTTTGTGAATTGACTTGAATACGCATTTTTGTCTCTTAGTAATTGTAACAACAAACTCCGTAATCCAGAGTGGAATGAAGAAGCACATAAAGTCGTAGAACAACTACCCACATTTGAGTCATCCAGAGGTAGCTTCTACAATGAAAGGGCTAAAATAATAACAATCTTACCAGCAACTCGTTCAGATATTATCTTAGAGGGACAATGGACTCTAACAACAGCAAACCAGAGATTTCTCATCGCTGACGACGGAAACGATGAACGCATACTCATCTTTAGCACTCAACAGAATCGCACTCATTTTACTACAGCAGACATCATCTATGGTGATGGGACATTTTATACATGTCCAGATGTGTTTTCACAATTATATACTTTCCACACATATGTTGATGGTGCTATGTATCTATTAGTATATGCATTACTTCCTGGAAAAAGTGAGACAGTCTACACCATATTCCTGACTCTTCTAAAACAGGCCTGCGATCAACACCAGTTACAACTCCAGCCAAGTACTATCTTTTTAGATTATGAGATTGCAATCCGCAACGCTGCATACCGCATCTTCCCAGGTATAACCGCCAAGGGTTGTTATTTCCATTACATCCAATGTATATGGAGAAAAACTCAGTATACAGGACTACAAATCCACTACAAGAACAACGACATCAAAACCCTGGTTCGACGAGCTGCAGTTCTGCCCTTGGTTCCAATAGAACATATTCAAGACATCTGGCTCAATGCACTTGAAGATATCAACCTGGCTGACACCAACATCCATACAGAGCCATTTACTGACTATGTCACCGAGTATTGGGTAGAAAGTAATCAACATATCTGGAACCACTACAACACCGATGGACCCAGAACCATAAATCATCTGGAAGGTTGGCATCACAAATTGAAAAACCACGTTGCACACCCACATCCAAACATATTCTACCTCATCAATCTACTTAAAAAACAACAGGCTTCAACGGAAATTAAACTTATCCAGTACTGAGCTGTCGGTAAACGTGTTCCACGCAAAAGGAAGTATGTTGAGATCGACAACAGACTTGTCAACCTAAAGAGCCGGCTACGTAACAACCTGATTACACCTGTGAACTATGCCGACGCAGCTTCACACTTACTGCATTTGGAGTGATTTCTTAATCGAACATTACTATCCAAAAATCTAAGACAATTGTATTTTTAGCCATTTGTAATGTGATTGTGTATACTGATTGTTTTTGGTTATTTTGATAAAGTATGATAAAAAAAAAATATCTGTGCCTACAATATCTTTAATTTATTTTCATGAAATACCGGTATGATAAAAAAAAAATCATAATATCTGTGCTTGTAATATCCTAATTTATTTTCATGAAGTATGATATAAAAATATATATGCTTATAATATCCTATTTTATTTTCATGATTGATGTTATGATATCTTTAATTTATTTTCATGAAATATGAAAAAATATATATCTGAGCTTGTAATATCCTAATTTATTTTCATAAAGTATGATATAAAAATATATATGCTTATAATATCCTATTTTATTTTCATGATTTAGGGTTTATTCAACATCTTAATCACTATTTTGTTGACTTGTTACAGTTTTGTCATAAATAATGTTAAAATAATTAATGTTAAAGTGTGGTATTTTCATAATGTGTTTCGTTTTGTCTGATATTTTGTCGTTTACTTTTTGAGTTTTCACTCGAATTTTTATCGTGTTTCTCGATTGTTCGAGTTTTATAAAATTGTTTGCGTGTGTTTCACGTTTTTTAGTGAGGTTTTCACGTTATGCTTTCAGTTTTAAATACGTTTTAGCAGATGAACCATTTTAACAGCAGACATTTATCCCTCCTCTTCCTCTCCCTTCTCAATAAGGCTACGACTATACCCCTCCTCCTCCTCCTCAAGAAGGATACGTCTATACTCTTCCTCCATCGCTTGGTCATCATTACAACATCAGACCGAAACAGAGGAATCGTACATGGAGTTTTTCCCCAGTAAAATTTGGTATAATACCTCATCTGCTACTTCAACATAAAGTTTTCTATAATTAATATTTCGAAAGAATATGAACAGCACACGTGTACAAAAATTAGATTTGTTCACATAACATTGGAGTCTAGTTGAAATCAATTTAATAAAGATTGTATAGATTTTGACATTTAAATCACCTACAGAGTTCATCAGAGGGCATTATACATGTGTGTAAACATAATACAAGATAATTACTTCCTACAAGATAATCCGTGTATGTATTGATTTATAACCCGGAATTCATCAGATATTAAACGTTAAATATTGATACTTAAGATATAAAAACCCATATATTTAGATAATAAATTAATGAGGTATAATTAACGGGGATTATTAGTAATTAACACGAAATTATGTATATTTATTGGGTTTGGGATTTCTTATCGATTGTAGACAGGTGTGAGAGTCGTCATTAGTCACCGTACCGTTGACTGAATTCAGGAGGGAAACATGATTTTAACATTGGGGCAATGGGTCTATACGGACCCGATACACTACTAAAGTAATAGCTTTTCGGTGCACTTACTTAGACCAAATTCCTATTTTACCAATAAGATTTAAATTGATATTTTTTCCGAGATCAAATCATTCTAATAACTATATGATGACTCTTTTCATTGCTTACATCACGTTGTTAAAAAATAATCTACTACTGACAAGGATACTACTGAACAAAGTGTTCCTACTGGTTAAGTTGTAGTAATTGACCACCAGCACGACCTTTTTTTTACGGAATATCAGTGTCACAATCACATCGTCCTCATTCATGACTCTAACAATAGTAACACAATAAATACCACCAGTGGGGTGGAACTGATTATCTGCAAACAGTATCGATTTACAACTCTCAAACGGCAATGGAAGAATGTATTCGTTGTTAAGACAGCTTTATATACACATACAATATCAAGTAGTAAAATGTAACCGTGTAAAATCTCTCCATGACAAAATAAATATTTTCACGCTTGCACTCCATACATATATCGACACAATGCCAAGATCTTTATATACTGAAGAGAAAAAAGAAACACAGGGTCAACATTTTAGGTGATTTAATATTATTTATTCGAATGTTTTTTTCAATACTAATATATAAGGATAAAAACACAAATTTAATCAACAAGTTTTTAAAATTTCATTAGAATTTGATAAATAATTCATGAGTAATTGAAACAATTTAACAGTACCCCCCAATATGTTAAAGTGAAATCGATTAACTCGTCAATATCTCGTATGCCCC
>MJUT01057364.1:133417-152042 GCA_002080005.1 Gigantidas platifrons
CCACTATTTTGTTTTTTTTTTAAAGTAGACATGAATACACCTCGGCCCTAAGAAATATAGTTTGTTTAGGCTAACTTGACCCTACCTAAATGTAAGTGCCTATCCTAGCTATTTTATTAGTTTTTCTCAACAAACACAGTCAAAGTTGGAACATCTGCTTGCCAAATATATCATATGCAAGAAAAAATCCAAAAAAAATTCCAGATTACCCTTTTTCACAGGTAACCCTAAACACACAATTATTTTTTAGGTCTCATAATGATATGCATGTATCTTCTACCAAATGTACCTCATCATCATGTATGGATAAAAAAATGTTTTGCTCTACTTGATGTGTGAAAAAAAAATAGATTCTCTACTGACATTAAAAAAAACAAAGCCCCCCCCCCTTTTTCACTAATAAAATCGTTGGTGTCTAATAAAGAAAACAACAGTCTGCGAGAAGACACGTCGCTCCACTCGGTCACATTAATGAATATAATAAAGAAAACAACAGTCTGCGAGAAGACAGGTCGCTCGACTCGGTCACATTAATGAATATCCTGATTCCTAGCAGTCCAGTCTGTGTTCTTACTTCTAAATGCTGCATGCTTAGCAGAGAAACAACAAATACCTATTTTATAGTCTTTGGTTTGACCAGACTGGGGCTCTATCCCATAGATCTAACACACTCAAGGCGAGCATGTTAACAATTACACCACCAATGAGATAGGAAACCATTTTGTCTACAGACTGATGACGACAGACCTGTAACATAATACCACCACAACATAATTTCTGTGGTCATATAAAAATCACACTGAAAAAGGAGCACTAGCAGTCCTTCAAAACTTTCATTAAAGAGCTGGGGATTTGTACCCAAGTTGCTTAATTTGAAGTTAATACAGTCAATATGATCAAGCACACATTAAAAAATGCATAGATTAGCTTCCAGCCAGATTTGAACTGACATCTTTTCAACTTTATTGAAATGTACTACCTTGTACTATAGAAGCCATAATGATTGTAATGTTACATAAAGTACACATACAGATAAATAAAACACTTAAACAAGTACTTCAAAAGCATCTTGTACAAAGGACTGCATTTAATACATACATGTATTATTAACTACAGATGTACATGTATTTTAATCTTCACCATAGGATGGTTAAATGTTTAAATTGTGTATTTATTGACACTGATTATATCAAGTAATAATATTCATTAAAAAGTTGTTAAATGTTTTCGTGATTCATGAAACCTTTTTCTTAGAGCTACAACATGAACTGTTAGTAGCTTAAATAGTCTTAAAGGGACAATATATTATTGCATTAACAATATATGATATAAATATACAGGTATAACATGACAAACACAACAAATATTTAATGACTGATAAAAAAATCACGAATACCCAAAAAACTGAAGATTGAGCAACACAACTAAAAATCAGGACAGACATGAACTCAGATGCTCCATATGAGTCTGCAGTTCGAACTTCATTAATACCACTTCATGGGCAAAAGAGCTTTTTTACTTTAGTATGGAAGCATATATTTTCCAGTTAGCCAAGGGTATAAGGATATTTGAACTAGGGCATGCTTTGATATCATAGTGACTTGTTTTTTATTGCTGCAGATTGTTCTTCAAAAAATGACTCATGTAACTTTAACATTAAAATATTGTCCCTAAATTGTTGTGGTATTATGCAAAAAATGAATTATCCGGAATTTATAGAACTAATCAATTTGTATGATTTTATTTGTTTATCTGAGTCTAAAACAGACGATTTTGATTCCATTCATATTCCTGGATATACTTTCAATTTGAAAAATAGAAAACCCAATCCAAGAGTGAAGTCAGGTGGCATCGCTTTTGGGTACAAATCACAGTATGATAAATATGTTCATCCTATAGAGACAAGCAGCAAACTTGTTTCTTGGTACAAAATTTCATCCAGTTTATTTAAATCATCTGAAGATATTATTATAGGGAATGTTTACATACCCCCAGAAAATTCCAGTTACAAGGTAATTGACGCATTAAATGAACTAGAAGAATAATTTTTAAGATTATCTGTAAACCACAAATTTATTCTATTAAATGGTGATTTTAATAGCAGAACTGGTATGGACACTGATTTTATTGAGTTAATAGATGATGATCGCAATCCTGCAAACAATGTAATAAATTATGCAGGTACATTAGAACAATTTGACATGTCGTATATTCGTAGTAGTAAGGACACTTTTAAGAATAACTACGGTAATCAGTTATTACAACTATGTAAAAACAATAATCTGTTTATATTGAACGGTAGGGTCAATGGTGATAAAATTGGTATGTTTACATGCAGACAGTCAAGTGTAGTTGACTATTTTCTTTGTACATATGATATGTTGGGTTATATTATAAGTTTACATGTTTTAGAATTTTCATCATTATACTCTGATGTGCACTCACCTGTAGCATTAATTGTGAATTTTAAAATAGACATAAATGAATTGGATGAAAAAGAGTTATCAAAACGGTAAATGTGATATTAAAAAGATTAAAAAATGGAACATTGAAAAAGAAGAGGATTTTAAGAATAGTATTGATATGACTAAGGTTGAACAGTTAGAATATGAGTTAAATTTAGTAAACATTAATGATCTGTCACACGCTGCTGTCAGTGATTTGATAGACAGCTTAAATTCGTTATTGGTCAGTTCAGCTGAACAAGTGTTTGGTTCTTATATAAAACAAAATTATACTAAAAATTCTAATAAGAAAGAAAATAAGCCATGGTTCACCGACGATTGTTGGAAAAAGAGAAAGTCATTTCGAATTTCCAAGAAACGATATAAAAATTGTAAAACAAGGGAGAGAAAAGAGTTAATGAAGAGTCAAGAGAAAGCTTATAAACGTGAGATGAACAAAGCCATCCACGAACACAGGCGAAATATGAGAACAAAGTTGAAGAATTTAAAAAGTAAAAATTCCAAAGAGTTTTGGAATATTTTGAATACCAAGGAAAATAGGAAAAAACCTGACATACCGATGAATATTTTTTATGAATTCTTCAAAGAACTTAACAGTGCAAATGCGGAAGAGGACGAACTACCAGCTTTACATGTAAATGCAGAATTAAACGAAATTATAAATGACGATATTACGGAGTGCGAAATTTACAAATGTATAAAAGGGTTAAAAAATGGTAAAGCATCCGGTGATGATCTTATCATTAATGAATATATCAAAAGTACGTCTCGAATGCTGATGCCAATTTATGTTAAACTATTTAATATTATTTTTAACACGGGAAATGTCCCAGAAACATGGCTTGTGGGCAACATTATTCCTTTTTATAAAAATAAGGGAGAAAAGTGTGATCCCAAAAACTACAGACCAATAACGATTTTGAGCTGTTTAGGTAAATTATTTACATCTGTTTTGAATAATAGATTGAATGATTTTGTTGAAAATTCTTTACTGTTAAACGAAAATCAGTCAGGCTTTAGAAACGGATACTCAACTACTGATAGTATCTTATCATTACATTTTCTATTTGAACTATTAAAATTAAAGAAAAAGAAATTATACTGTGCCTTTATTGACTTTGCAAAGGCTTTTGATACCGTGTGGCGTCCTGGCTTGTGGTCAAAACTACTCAATACTTCAATAAACGGAAAGATGTATGATGCTATTGTAAATATGTACAGCAATATAAAATCCCGTGTTTTTAACGGTTGTGAACATTCAGATTTTTTTCCATGTCAAGTTGGTGTAAGACAATGGGAAAATCTTCTCCCTCTTCTGTTTTCTTTATATGTGAACGATTTAGAAGATTTTTTACAAAGTAAAAATATAGTTGGTTTAAAAAGTATCTCAGACGAGATAGAAAGTGAATTGAATCTTTTTTTGAAACTATTTACTATACTTTATGCTGACGACACTGTCTTATTGTCAGAATCCCCTACTGATTTACAAAAACAATTGGATTCTTTGAATAATTATTGTAATATATGGAAACTGAAAGTAAATGTAGATAAAAGTAAGATTGTCATATTCTCTATTCTCTAAAGGCAGGCTTCCAAATAATATGTCGTTTAAGTATAATGATATCAATATTGATATTGTCAGTGAATTCACATATTTGCGTGTTTTACTATCGAGATCATGTAGTTTTGCGAAAGCCAAGAAAGCAAATGCAGAGAAAGCAACCCGTGCTATGTATGACATTCTTCGAAAAGGACGAATTCATAATCTGTCCATTGAATGTCAACTTGATTTATTTGATAAAGTTATACAGCCGATTCTATTATATGGGTGTGAAGTCTGGGGGACAGGTAATAATTATATTATAGAAAGGGTTCACCTAAAATTTTGCAAACTTTTGATGCACAGCAAAAAATCGACGCCTGATTTTATGGTTTATGGTGAATTGGGGCGCTATCCACTAGACATATTTATTAAACTTCGAATTATTAAATACTGGACAAAACTAGTTCTAGGTAAACAGGAGAAACTGCCTTCGGTCTTATACAATCTTACTTTGAGGAAATATCAAAACAATGTTACTTGGCTAAAATATGTAAAAATCAATCTTAGATGTAGGTGGTCTATCTTATGTATGGAATAATCAATATGCATTAAATCCAAATTGGTTGTATTGTACCATTAAACAGAATATTACCGATCAGTTTAGACAACTTTGGCTTTCCGATTTACAAAATTCCCCGAAATCACTCAACTATAGAATTTACAAAGAGGATTATAAACTAGAAGATTATTTTAAAATCCTAGATGACAAAAATATTATTACTTTTTGTAGATTTAGAACACTCAATCATAAACTTCCAATAGAATCTGGAAGATGGCAAAATATCAACAGAGAAAACAGAACATATTTATTGTGCAATACTAACAATATCGGTGATGAATTTCATTACATCTTTACATGCTGTTTTTTCCATTATGATAGAAAGAAATTATTAAAAGCTAAATATATAAATAGACCAAATGCTATGAAGTTTAAAGAACTCATGAATAGTAAAAATCATTCTGATCTGAACAATCTCTGTAAATTTATACGAATTGTCAACAAAAAACTAAACTCTCCTGGGTAATCTATAAACAATTTTGTGTGTGTGCTGTGTTTGTCTTTTGTTTTTTGTTTTTTTGTTTTTTGTTTTTCCTACTTAAATGATATGTAAATGGAAAATGTTATAATATTTGACTAATACTCTGTTATTACCTCCATGTACTGCTACATTCGTACTACATTTATTGTAATAATCTGTGTTTATTATGTTTTCTGTACCATTGTAATTTGGTTTTAGAGAAATAAAGAAAGAAGCCTTGAAAATTTACAAGACAAATAAGGAATACATATTTTTTACATTTTTCTTAAAGATGTATACCAAATGTAATGAGCATCATTTAAATTATTATATTTATTGCGGTAATTACACAATTACACATGATTGTGTATTTATATTTCAAAGATAAAAAACAACATTGAAAATTGTGAAAATAATTATTGTTCTTGTTATTTAAATGTTACATTTTAGTTTAATTTTCATAAAAAACATGAGGGTTCGTACCCCTATTGAAAGCCCCATATTTTTTCCCATTGAAAATATGCCCTGTTTTTTCACATTCTGAATGATAACATGCATATGATGTTTCCAGTGTGTTGTTTTTGAATGTTTATTAAAAAGAAAAAGTGTGGAAAAAGTTGGGTCAGTTTTTTAATAAAAATGAATTTATTTCTAACCTATATCTTTGGATATGGATCTCATACATTTTTATAAATGCAGTTAACTTCAAAATCTTTTTTTTTTCAATTATAATGGGTAGCATTAAATATGACAAATTCCCATGGATTTGTCTCTGAATCCATTCAAACGGATACCTCATCATAAGTTTATGATAATATATAATCATATATATGACGTTTTATTTTCAGTCGGGGCAACTTGGACATTCAACAAATACAATAATACTGAGAAGAAACGAACATAGATCGTATGCTTGGGTTTTCGGTGTAATATGTACCTTTCAATCAAGTCAGTTTTTCGACCGTTTGTCGATACATTTCGGCGCAGTAGATAATTTTTTAGCTTCTGCACTGACCACAGCTGATCGTCGTCCGCCATCTTGGAATCGAATAACTGATAGAACACATGCGCCACCTTTCGGGAAAAGGCGTAGGTGAACCCCATTATCCTTGTAGCTTGATTAGGCTCATTCGTTTGCTTACTTTCAAAGATTATTTGGCGGTTCAATCTTTTTACTATAAGCCAACCATGTGAAATTTATCACAGGAAAGCGTGGTGCGCACTAAATCAAATTTCTACGTTTTCATTTTCTCAGTGACAAAGACAGTTTTTGAAGTTCTCTTTGTATGATAAATAATGATTAGATTAATAGGTATATAACCTCAATTTCAACAATATATCAATTGTTTAGTGGAGGGCACACCTCTTGGTGGGGGTGACATAGTACTTGATAAAATCATCGACATTTAAGGAGTTAATAACAAACCTCATTGCATACAACTGGGTCGAAGACGGGAATCACAACTCAGAAACGATAGCGAGGTGATACCGTATACACTCATTGCATTAAAACAACTATCATACGACGTGGGCACGTAAACCCCTCTCGGTAGATTACCCGTATTATACCAATGATCAATAAACAAAATTCAACTACTGAATACGTTCTATTAAATTATATTTGGTGGACTTCAGCATTGTTACCATAAAATTAATGTTACCATATAGTCGTTATAATTTAGATTGGCGCTGGCATTTTACTTACATGTGAAAAGCACTTACATGTCCGCATCACTTCACTAAGAGGGGATGTTTGGGCTCGTCTAGCTAGTCTAACCCGCCACTATTTGTGAAAGTGTCTTTACAATTAAGTAAAGTAGGTGGTCATGTATTTGTATGTTAGGGGTATACATTTTCCAATTTTGATATTGAATGTTGGAACTGTTACTACAGTGTGGTATTTTTTGTTGCTTTTTCATTTTATATTACATTTTCTCCGTCGTAAATATCCCACATAGTTTCGAATTTGAATAGTCGGTATATACTTAAAAAGAACAATGAGGCACCAGCCATATCATTTATCTTGGATGGGATCTTGAAAATATATGGTCTACTGTCTGATTAATGCTTCAATATCCCCTCTTGTTCCTATATGCCCTTTATAGAGACTAAAAATGAAAACGCAGGCAGGACGCAAAAAATCCCAATCACGACCAGACAAGAAAATGGTTGGTCAGGAAAGAATATCCATACAAATATATAAACTTGTACCATAAATTATTAAAATGCATATAGCTAAACATCTTTGTAACAAAACTGTTTACTCGGTTATATGCCCAGAGCTGCATCTTACTCACATTTAGACAGCACTTGCATCATCGCATCATTTCACCAAGATGGAATATTTGGGTCTATACAACTAGTTCCCCCCCTCCACTTTGAATTGAAGTGCCTGTATCAAGCCAGTAAAGTAAGCAGTCATGTATTTGTGTGTTAGGAGCATCCATTTTGCTTCTTTTACGCTTTTTATATTGGATTTTCTAGCTGTTGTTACAGTGTGGCATTTTTCAAAATGTATTTTAAATCATTATTACAAAGGTATCCTTGTTATTGTAAATCATTATCATCTCTTTACAAATTCTTTACTGTCATTTTATTGATTAAAATATGTTTTAAATAACCCAAAAAAAATAACATTACAATATGATCAATGATATATAGATAAAATACCTTATCAACACTCCTTACTATTTGATATGTTGTCATATTTAAAGGTCTAACTTTAAATACAACATTATTAAACAAGGCTGATCTGTATTATATGATACTTTTTTATTTTATATGAATAGCAAAGTTCGGTCGAGCTATTATTAGCTCAGCTATTTATATTTAGAATGATGTCATTGTTTAAATGCCCGGATGTCATACAAACAAATGCGAACGCAAGTATGATAACACTGATATTATAAACAAAGATTTCGGTAATAAAATGGAACATACAAAATGGAAACACCAATCCGAGGGTGTTAAACATTGTTGGGAACATGTAAAAGCGATATACCAGATACAGACATCGTGAATGTATGAAATATGTGTTTTTTATTCCTTTCCCAAATCTGGGACTATTATTCTGAGTATAATAGTCCCAGCCCAAACGGTGGGTCTAATATTGAAAAATAATGAAGAATAATCAAGAATAATAAAGAAAACAACCCAAAACTACTATTTGTGTTGTTTTATGTGTTATTTCTAACAATATTATGCATTTAATAATCAGTTTGAATACAAAAATAATATTAAAAAAATTAAGAAAAACGATATAGTCTAACAAATATTATCACGGACACTTCTTTTTTTTTCCCCAATCGCGGCGATTTGCATAACACCGTCATGAGGAAAAGAAACCATAACATACCATTTACATAGTTTTAATTGTTATTTATATGAAAATCTAGATTTAATAATCATTTTCTGTACTTTATTACAAAAAGAAACTGTCTAAAACGATATATTTTAGCAAATATTATCTTTGTTCTTCTTTCCCAATTGCGCGATTTGCAGATCGACATGACGAAAAGAAGCCATAATCTACGTTTTACATAGTTTTAAGTGTTATTCAAATGAAAATCTGGACTTAATCATCATTTTGTAACCTGTTCAGAGAGATTTAATAGTCTACTCGATCTAAAAAAAAATCCCGTATTGAAAACAAAGGAAAACGTTGTTTATATCGTTACTTTTCGTTTAATATTACTTATTAGCCATTAATAATAAAATTGTCATTTGAATACGATGACAGACGCCTTTCTCTATAATCTGCCAATCACGCTTTACGATAGTGTCACCTTCTGTCATATTTAACATGTCAAATGAATCGATCCAGATACCTGTGTGGTGGGCAGGAAATCAAAAATTTCGCTTGTCTTTCAATGAAGGCTCAACTTTAAATTGTCATTATTATTTTGTTATTTACGATAATTTAATAATTCTTTCCGAAATGAAAATTATATAGCAATTATTAATTCACATCGAAGGTTTGATAAAACTATTCAGAATAAAAAGATTGGAAATTCAATCTTGTTTTATTTAGTTTTGAAGCGTAAAAATGCATTATTTCATATTAGAATTACGAATATATCATATCAAAATAAAAAAAATGTAAACTGACAGAACAAATATGAATTTTCTTAAGTCTCTAAAACAATTAACAGAACCAAAATTGGTTTGGAAATAAAAAAGTTATAAAAGTTTAAAAATTGGTTACTTTCCTGTCAATTACGTTATTGTTTTACTGCCAACCAATTATTTGTTTAATGACATGCAAATTAGTGAATATGACATCACTAATGAGATTGGCGAACATTCCTATATTGTTGACAATGGAAGGGGGCGTTGTCTCCAGGTTATTCACTTTTGAGGTTTATTTCCTGTCGTCTTTAAACCCCTGCATTCCAACTATATCTTTAACTGAACAATTGAGCAACTTTCAAAATAATCGATATTAATGTATGCACCAGGTACATCATCTGAAGACAGATTTATTTTTTGGAATTCTTGAGTAGACGCCATTTATTTTATTGATTTGTTTGTATGAGGTGAAGTCACGTGACATAGTTATGAATAAACATTAGCATTTTGTGACGTATCGACCGAACTTTGCTATTGCGAACCAACTATAATTAAACGAGACCTTGGAATTGTAGCCACGAGAACCTGAAAATTGGGAATTGCAACTGATGCTTACACTCTTTGTGTATATAACAAACTTCAAATGACGCCAGTATCTGGCCATGTAGTCAATGATAACAAACACTTGAATAGTTTTGGCTGATAATTTGTCATAGCTTTTAATATACAAATACAAAATTCAACTATCAAATGGCCAACATACAACGTGTTGACGAAAAACATTGAAGGATAACCAATCAATGTAGCACAATGTCCAAATTATTCTGCTGGGTTGATTCCAAAGCAGTTTCGTATCAACAGATAAATTCCGCCAATTGTCCATCGTCCAACTTCACTAATTTCGTAACGGGATCAATTGATGATAACGGCTGTGTCTTTACTGATCACTACACAGCTGTAGATATCCATTTATCTATGACGAAAGCATTGCGGTCTGAAAAATAGAGATCAGAGAACAGCAAAAAGGTTCTAAATAAGACATAAGGGACACATATGTAGGTGGGATTTGAAGTGTACTGGTGTCGTTCAAAAATTGCTGTGTACAAATAAAACTTATTTTCACACACTTTATAACAAAACTTCGCGCGATAAACTAAGCATGCAAAGCATGAACATTTTTAGTAACACGTGAATACGTGTTACGTGATAGATACAATGTACCTGTAATGGCGTTCTTTAAAATATGGATTGGTAAATTCGTGCTATAAAACATGGAATTAACATTTCAAGAAAATAAATCAATTTAATACTGAAGATATTAGATTTAATTAACTTGAACACATTCTTGTTCTTAAATATCCCGTTTAAACCCTTTGCCTTTATTGTCCCTCAAAAGTGTTAAGCTGACTGGCTTTCCACCCCTTTGACATCGAGCTTAGCTAAAGAAGGTTCATCCAGAAACGTGTCGTGTGGATTAAATTAGATATCTTCGGTTTTACTTATATTGATTTATATAAAGGTTAGCTTGAGCGATATTTATTGGGGGAAATTAATGATATAATGATTACAGAATGTGGATTTGAATACAAGCTGAAAGCTTATGTTAATCTGTCTCTGGCTTATGTTAATCTGTCTCTGGCTTTCCAATCTTTTAGTCTTGAGCGTACCTGATGGGGTTCGTATTACTCCATCTTTAATGTTCTAAGTCATATCTTTTAGTCTTGAGCGTACCTGATGGGGTTTGTATTACTCCATCTTTAATGTTCTAAGTCATATCTTTTAGTCTTGAGCGTACCTGATGGGGTTCGTATTACTCCATCTTTAATGTTCTAAGTCATATTTTGTAGATGGTTGATTGTCCATTTGTCCTTTTTCATTTGGCCATTGTGTTGTCTGTCCTTCTTCGATTTACGGATTATGATTACCTCCCTTTGGTATCTTTTGGTCATTGTGTTGTCTGTCCTTCTTCGATTTACGGATTATGATTACCTCCCTTTGGTATCTTCAAACTCTTCTTATTACAGAAACGTGTTGTACACACTAAATTTAATATTTTCGATTGTATAATTATACAAATACACGGGATGTTCAATTGAGAAACATATAGGTAATAAGCTTAATCAAACTGATGATCTCCAGTCTAGGTGTAAGCATAGGATTGAAATAACAATTTGTTGAAAGTCATGTAGGATAATGCCAGTATGATTATCATCGATCAAAGAAGATAATTCTTTGTACAGTGGAAATAAATATATATCTGATAAATATAACATATCGTAATACGTTTTTGAATTCAAACTTTTCCCATCTGTGCAATTATTTCTGATTAAAATGTGAAATATGTATGTTAACTACAATTGAAGAATCATGAGATAACTTGCTAACAATTTAGTTGTTTCTTTATTTATTATTTTCATATTCTCCCGTCTACACAGCAAATACACAGAGGAAAGAATATCATGCCGAACTAAAACTACAAGTTAAATATATCATTGACTGGTTAGCACAGTTTATGAAAATGAGGCAAGAGTAGAATTTTATCAATAACTGTCGGTATGATTTGAATTTATAAGTAATTTATCTGAAAATCTCGTTACATTGCGCTATATTATCCATGTTCACCTCCGTTTTTTTTGTTGGGTCCGTGTTGCTCATCTTTTTACAATCATGTGATAGTGTTTGAAAATGATGACTGTAGGTTGGTGATTTATAGTAGGCGACATAATGTCATATAGATTGGGGTCTGATACAAAAGGTGAGACAATACCATATAGATTTGGGTCTGATACAAAAGGTGAGACAATACCATATAGATTGGGGTCTGATACAAAAGGTGAGACAATACCATATAGATTTGGGTCCGATACAAAAGGTGAGACAATACCATATAGATTGGGGTCTGATACAAAAGGTGAGACAATACCATATAGATTTGGGTCTGATACAAAAGGTGAGACAATACCATATAGATTGGGGGTCTAATACAAAAGGTGAGAAAATATCATATAGATCGGGGGTCTACTACAGGTATATCAGCAGTGTTAATAACCCAATATTGTCTGATATACATATAGGATATTATACAGCAGATTAATGTAATTGTCACTCGGATATATAGATTCTCCTTCAGTTGCCCGTGGGTTACGATATTTCTCCACTCAAGAGAGTTAAATTAAATTTTTTAACCACGAGCCGTAAGGCGAGTGGTTAAACATTTTATTTAACTCTCGAGAGTGGAGAAATATCGTAATCCACATGGGCAACTGAAGGAGAATTTGTTTCTCCCATTATTTAACGCGAACTTTATTTCAAAAGCCGTCAAACGAGTCAAACGAATCAAATGCGTGGAAAGGCACGAGACATTTTAATCCTCTAGAGGATTACAGATTTTTCCCCCACTGGTTCAGCGGGGTTAAAATGACGTCATAATGGGATAAAACACCATACATTATTTTGTTCCTAAAGATAGTAGATAATTGTTTTTTTATTTATGTTGTTTTTGCTTAAATGGATAAAAACGATCTTTAACTACATGTATATGAAATTTAATCATTATTACACTTTAAATGATTATTGTTCATTTATCTGTAGTAATACACTGGACTATTGTGATTATCAGAGATAACAAAAAAAAAGAAAAAAAAAAGAAAGATTACTCGACAAATTTAAAATAATGTCTTTTGTTTTCCTGTCTTCATAATACTGCTAAAGTTGGCGTTAGACATCAATCAATCAATAAATATGTCTACATAGCTAACCAAAAAAAAAAAAAAATAGACAAAGATGAGCTAATTGCCAAAAATGTCATGGGAATTTTCTGCACTGAAATAACCCATAGCTGTTAAGTGCGAATTCTTACACTTATAAATGTCACGCCTTCAGTAAAGAAGTATACTTACAAGTAGTGGTAAGTATTAAATTTAATAGTATTATGGGTTAGGGTTATGGTGTTTAATGTAACTTTCAACAATATTTCAGCATATCCTGATGGTCACTTTTATTGGTGGAGGAAACCGGAGTACCCGGCGAATACCACCGACCTGTCGCAAGTCACTGACAAACTTTATCACATAATGTTGTATCCTTTTATGTAATTATATATGGTCTATATTACAGTCATTACGAAAAAAAATGTGATTTGAATTTTATGAATACATTTTTTCCGTTGTATCTATGTTTTCAGAGTCGATATCAGATACACAGTAAAATGTAGAACCTCACCATGGTAACGCCATTACTTACGTTATGATTTTAAATTGTTATTGGTTATATTTCATGCTTACTAACATTTATAATGACGATAGTACTAAATTTAAAAAATGTTCGTTCACCAGTCAGGCAATATCAAACATCACTTTTTAGTACCTTCCAACAACACGGTGTTTGGAGAACCAATTATCGAAAGGGGAACGTTGTGATCCCATTACCCGGTCTAATTCCGCCACATGTTTATCCCTGTTCCACGCCGCATTTCCAACGTTATAATTAGTGGTCTATTTTATGTTAGATTCGTTCAGGTAAGAGGTGGTTCTTCGTCTTTTTTTCTATATTGGTAGAATTGTTGGCCACTCCCGTTTAAAGTTTCTTTTCTATGAGTTCAAACACTAGAGTTGCATGTGCACACATCAGTGGAGCAAACTCATACAACTTATTTATTGGAGTCAAACGAATCATCTTTTTTAAACAATATAAAACACATATTTTAGCACATATTCAATCCAGTCCATTGCCCTCTTCAAGATAATGTTTTGTACGGTAATAATAGCAAACCTTCATAGATATGCTCATAGTCAAAACATTTGGAAGCCAAATAAATTAAAAGTCTTTTGAAGCAAGGAAATCAAAGGGACTAAACGTAATGGACAAATTCTACTAAAGTTACGTTATGAGAGATTGGAGATTGACTTTAAATTCACCAGTCTAATGTGTTGATATATCATGATTCAAATTATTCATACAACAACAATACATAACGCGACAATTTATATTATATTATGCCCTTGTAATTCAATTCGATTCAAGTTATTATAGGTAGATATTGTATTATGTCATAGGCCAAATGAAACTATGGGTACTAGAAAATGTATTCATGGTTCAAATACACAAAGCTTCTCAGCGCATTCCAAGAGGGTGGATATGGTTTTTCTTCTCTATGGGCGGGAATATCTGGGATATAACAAGGAAAGCCTGACAGTGGACCACTGTGTGTAACGTGCTGTGGGAGTGATACCCTTTCTCCACATTAAAGACCCCTTTTGTAGATTTAGAAAAAGTATGTGCATTGCAACAAAAGACTACATGTTTCGTTCCTACCCAACTCTCCATACATTTCTAGTGATAGTCAAAAGTCGTTGCCCCTGTTAGCACATCTCTCCTTAATTTCAATATGCATTTATATCATTTTCTTGCTCCCCTGCTGAATAAATCAATCAATCAATCAATCAATCAATCAATCAATCAATCAATCAATCAATCAAATGGAAGTGCTGTGAAAATGCAATTAGTCAGTGATGCTCTATGATAGAGCAGTATAAACACGATAAATATATAGAACATGTCCATACGTTATGGCTAACCCATTTAAGGTTAACATTATCTAGATGGAGATAAACCTTAGTTCTACAATAGTCTCTCACATTTATTATACACTTGAACCTCGTAATGTTAGGATTATACCTCGAAATAGTCGAGAAAAAATACCAAGAACGGACCAAATTTTGTCTTCGAAATGTCCAAAGAAACGCTTTATCCGGGTACGAGGTAACCAGTTTTGACAAGTAAAGTTCAGTCCTGCCAACTGGGTTTGATGATACCTTAAGATGTTGACAGCCCATCAGCAGTGGCGTAGACCCAGTATCTGTACGATTGTATTGTAAACTTTTATATCATGTTCTCAACCGTTAAAGGTATCAATATGTATTTGATTCAAAGAAACAATAACATAATCAAAGATATAAATATCAATTTAGAGCATGTATGCATATTTCTTTATCTAGCTCTGAGCAATCTGAAGATCCAAAAGAGCGTTATTATAAGTCTTTAATCGAAGGGCGAGACAATACAATGGCGAGACAATACAATGGCAAAAATACAAACAATAGTCCACAAAACACGACATGGAAAACTGAGACCTAAAGATCTAGCATCACAACCCCAACTATAATACATGTACTAGGGTGTACAGAAAGGTCAAAAGTCATTCATTGATGCTCGACCCTAAACAGTGGAAAAATACAAAAATAAACCGAATGTCTTGAAGCTGTTTTTCTATTATGAATTGGAATTGTGACCTATTTCATACACTCCTACATATTATAATGTCACATACATAACTACCTTTGAAAAGGTTATTTAAACATCCGGTATAAATTTCTCTGCAGGTGAAGGTAAGCATTTGTATTTTATAGATATTATGTATGTTTTTATACTTTTAGATACACATACTAGAAAGTAATTGTCACTTACTAAGGGCTCTGTCTAGATCCTTATATGCGAATCTACAAATTAAAAACGACCATATGATTCCAATAATATCTAATAAATTAAACAATCTTGTTTTTTGTATGTAAATCACATTACATATACTGCTTGAATAAATGAATTGGTAGTGATAGCTATTTATATAAGTCTTAGAGAGATTAGATATACATAGCCTGCTAAGATGGCTTCTATGTAAGAAGAGGTTGAAGAAACCAAAGGGAGGTAATCATAATCTGTAAATCGAAGGACAGACAACACAATGGCCTAAAGAAAAGGGATAAAAGTACAAACAACGATCTACAAAACATACACACAAAACTAAAGATCGAGTAACAAAAATCCCTCTAAAAATCAACTAGTGGCACCCGTCGTGTTAATCTAGTTACAAAAGACGTTGTGTCATTGATGACAACAGATTATGTTTTCTTTTCACCTACCGACAAATCGGTAGGCAGTATATTTTACCATTGTTCCTATTTTATTGTCGAGTGTTATTTCTGATTCCGTAACCTGTTCATTATAGTTTTGTTCTTGAAAAAACCAGATATATGTAAAGTTTGAAGCCGACTTGTGGGAATAAGAAACATATTTTGCATCTAGTCTTTCTCAGTATGAAAACATTGGTTCTTTCCGCAATATACCTGTGTAGCGCTTGCATTTGTCTGACTATATTTCGGAGGGTATAAATGCAATGATTTATATTCATTAGAAAAAACAAGATGTATAAATGGTCAGAGGGTTTCTAACTTTTGCATTACAGTCAAACCTATATTAAGATGTCACCTTTTGGACAAAATAAAGTGGCCTGTTAAGACAGGTGACCCCTTAATAGGGTTGGAATTCATATAAAATTTAGTTTGACATGACAAGAAAAAGTGGCCTTTTAATACAGGTGACTGCTTAATAGAGGTGACCGCATGGGAAGGTTTGACTGTACTTCTATACAGAAATAAAAATGGCTTCTATAATTAATATTTCAATTGAAATGAATTCTTAACATATTATTAACAACTTATTATGTCAGAGGTTGCACATGAAAATTAAAAAGGTTAAAACTATTTATACATGCCATTATTCATAATAGAGGTGATAACAGCCTATTAATGTTTAGTCCTATAATATATGACTTCGCATTTATAAAGTATAATTTTAACGTTTTCATGCTGATTTTTTCATTTATTTATTTTTTAAATGCGGAGTCATATCGGAAATGTCAAAATGTACGTAGCACTTTCCGATGTCATTTCAAGTCGGAAGCAGATTCACAAGTTAACCCACTGCACACACCCCGAATCATGTAATTTACACCCCTTAACAATAAAAATGAATAAATAATTAACTTACCTTATCTCTAGAATCGTTAATCCCATTAGAATTGACAATTACTTTTCCAAGGAGAACTCATTCTCCCGCCGCCATAGTTTAAAATCAGTGTTAATTAAATTTACGGATTCTAGAGAAAAATATGTCACAAAACGAACTAAAAATGTAATTTGGGATGCTGTTCACGGTGAATGAGGATTGCTTCGCTCACCGTCAAAATTGTATTTTGTTAAATATGATGTAATTGTTGAGTAGTAACTCTTAGTTTCTGAAGTTATCGCTGTATTCTTCATTGGAACTAATCCTCGTTAATTTAACGTTCGTTTCGCTCAAAATTTTTAAGATGTTCAAAACCGCCATATTTGAATATCAACGTCTTGCTGTCAAAAACACTGAGAATATTTCACTGGAATAATGATGAATGTGATGGATTATAGACTTTAAATTACCATAACTATGTAAGGTAAAGCTACTTTTATAACTTTTTACTCAGAATAGAGTCTGTTTTTATTTTTTGACATGCTACGTGATTTGACCATCTTCCGATAGGACCTCGCACCATATTGACAATAAAAAAAAAAGTAAAAAAAAAAAGAAAAATAGCAAAAACAATAAAAAATGAATATAAAACGATAATATAAAATGAAAATATCTACGTGCGAGGTTCTATGTTATAGGACTAATTAATGTTCAACTGAGTCATTCAAACATATGGGCTATAAATTATTCCTGAAGTATTTATATACCTTTGTAGATCAGAGCATATAAACCATAATATAGTTTTTATCAAGCGGTGGTAGTTTTATTTGTTTATACATGTATATATACATTGTCTGTTTAAAGGGCCATACCAATGAAATTTGTAAAAATCTTTAAACGACTAATGACACAAAAAATAAAATTCTCGATTTTGTTTGATTTGGTCATTAAATAAACTATAAACATTGTCTTAATTGAAAATAGCGCCCTAGGACGCCCATTTTATTGATTATTACCTTTTGATATCTCCGCGATCTGTGACCACAGGGACTTGCTCCCGGTGAATAAAAAGATCGACTATCCACATATATACACTAGACAAGGGAGATACAAATGTCGTCGGTAGCCATGCTTCAACTCATTTTATTTCCATTAATACCTTTCATCTCACCGCTAGTCCTCCTTAATTCGTTTAACAAGATGTTTATCTAAGAATTACAACAGCAGTTACCTTGATTAAACCCCACTCGACTTAAAAAAATAGCTTCATTCACTCCAAATCATCCTTTTCAACATCCGATGATTACCAAAACGAAACTGACGACATTGAACTTACGTTTGGGCTTACTCGGTGTTTTTCTTTCATGCACGATAACTCCAGTTGCAAAACCGCGGGAATTTGTTGGCGAAACTTTCAATATATTAAAGCGGGATTTTGAATGTGAATGAACAAGGTAACTGCTGTTGTAATTCTTAGATAAATATCTTGTTAAACGAATTAAGGAGGACTAGCGGTGAGATGAAAGGTATTAATGGAAATAAAATGATGAGTTGAAACGTGGCTACCGACGACATTTGTATCTCCCTTGTCTAGTGTATATATGTGGATAGTCGATCTTTTTATTCACCGGGAGCAAGTCCCTGTGCTGTGACCTCTACATTTTAATGAGCTGAGTGGTCACGTGATT
>MJUT01057379.1:0-27290 GCA_002080005.1 Gigantidas platifrons
TGAGTACAACTACTTCAACCTCTATCCTAAATATTTCAAAAATGATGAAATCAGTAGCCAAGACTATAATTTTAATAATTATGTTCTTGTTTTAACAGATGTCATTATTTTCCCTGGTACTTGTTATGTGCTTGTGTCTTGAATTCAACTAGCACTAGCATGTGCTTGGAAAAATATATGATTTGTACATCTGAGTTGGTTTCTTGTAAACTACAAAAGAATTCAATTAGTGGTATTTTTTCAATAATATAGTTCTTTGTTTGGTAGTATATGTCATTATTTTCCCTGGTACTTGTTATGTGCTTGTGTCTTAAATTCAACTAGCACTAGCATGTGCTAGGAGAAAGATTTGATGAGAACAGCTTAAATTAAGAAGTAAGTTTAGCAATATCAATGAAAGAACAAATGGAATTCATATTTCCTGGTTCATGCTATGTGCTGGTGTCACATTTCAATTAGCACTAGTCTGTGCTAGAAAATATGTTTCATGAGTACAACTTCTTAAACCTCTATCCTAAATATTTCAAAAACCATGTAATCAGTAGTCAAGACTGTAATTTTAATAATTATGCATTTTTTGTAAAAGATGTCATTATTTTCCCTGGTACTTGTTATGTGCTTGTGTCTTAAATTCAACTAGCACTAGCATGTGCTTGGAAAAATATAAGATTTGTACATCTGAGTTGGTTTCTTGTAAACTACAAAAGAATTCAATTAGTGGTATTATTTCAATAATATAGTTCTTTGTTTGGTAGTATATGTCATTATTTTCCCTGGTACTTGTTATGTGCTTGTGTCTTAAATTCAACTAGCACTAGCATGTGCTAGGAGAAAGATTTGATGAGAACAGCTTAAATTAAGAAGTAAGTTTAGCAATATCAATGAAAGAACAAATGGAATTCATATTTCCTGGTTCATGCTATGTGCTGGTGTTACATTTCAATTAGCACTAGTCTGTGTTAGAAAATATGCTTCATGAGTACAACTTCTTAAACCTCTATCCCAAATATTTCAAAAACCATGTAATCAGTAGTCAAGACTGTAATTTTAATAATTATGTATTTTTTGTAAAAGATGTCATTATTTTCCCTGGTACTTGTTATGTGCTTGTGTGTTAAATTCAACTAGCACTAACATGTGCTAGGAGAAAGATTTGATGAGTACAGCTTAAATTAAGAAGTAGGTTTAGTAATATCAATGAAACATCAAATGAAATTCATATTTCCTGGTTCATGCTATGTGCTGGTGTTACATTTCATTTTCCACTAGTCTGTGCTAGATAATAGGCTTCATGACTGAGTACACTACAACTACTAAACCTTTATCTGGAATATTTCAAAAACCATCCTATCATTAGCCAGGTAAATTATTTCAATTATTATGTTTTTGTTGTAACAGATATCATTATTTTCCCTGGTACTTGTTATGTGCTTGTGTCTTAAATTCAACTAGCACTAGCATGTGCTAGGAGAAAGATTTGATGAGTACAGCTTAAATTAAGAAGTAAGTTTAGCAATATCAATGAAAGAACAAATGAAATTCATATTTCCTGGTTCATGCTATGTGCTGGTGTTACATTTCAATTAGCACTAGTCTGTGCTAGAAAATATGTTTCATGAGTACAACTTCTTAAACCTCTATCCCACATATTTCAAAAACCATGTAATCAGTAGTCAAGACTGTAATTTTAATAATTATGCATTTTTTGTAAAAGATGTCATTATTTTCCCTGGTACTTGTTATGTGCTTGTGTGTTAAATTCAACTAGCACTAACATGTGCTAGGAGAAAGATTTGATGAGTACAGCTTAAATTAAGAAGTAAGTTTAGCAATATCAATGAAACATCAAATGAAATTCATATTTCCTGGTTCATGCTATGTGCTGGTGTTACATTTCATTTTCCACTAGTCTGTGCTAGAAAATAGGCTTCATGACTGAGTACACTACAACTACTAAACCTTTATCTGGAATATTTATAAAAAAAAAAAAAAAAACATCCAATCAGTAGCCAGGTATATTATTTTATTAATTATGTTCTCATTGTAACAGATATCATTATTTTCCCTGGTACTTGTTATGTGTTTGTGTCTTAAATTCAACTAGCACTAGCATGTGCTTGGAAAAATATATGATTTGTACATCTGAGCTGCTTTCGTGTAAACTACAAAAGATTTCAATTAGTGGTATTATTTCAATAATATAGTTCTTTGTTTGGTAGTATATGTCATTATTTTCCCTGGTACTTGTTATGTGCTTGTGTCTTAAATTCAACTAGCACTAGCATGTGGTTGGAAAAATATATGATTTGTACATCTGAGTTGGTTTCTTGTAAACTACAAAAGAATTCAATTAGTGGTATTTTATCAATAATATAGTTCTTTGTTTGGTAGTATATGTCATTATTTTCCATGGTACTTGTTATGTGCTTGTGTGTTAAATTCAATTAGCACTAGCATGTGCTAGGAAAAAGATTTGATGAGTACAGCTTAAATTAAGAAGTAAGTTTAGCAATATCAATGAAAGAACAAATGAAATTCATATTTCCTGGTTCATACTATGTGCTGGTGTTACATTTCAATTAGCACTAGTCTGTGCTAGAAAATATGTTTCATGAGTACAACTTCTTAAACCTCTATCCCAAATATTTCAAAAACCATGTAATCAGTAGTCAAGACTGTAATTTTAATAATTATGTATTTTTTGTAAAAGATGTCATTATTTTCCCTGGTACTTGTTATGTGCTTGTGTGTTAAATTCAACTAGCACTAACATGTGCTAGGAGAAAGATTTGATGAGTACAGCTTAAATTAAGAAGTAAGTTTAGCAATATCAATGAAACATCAAATGAAATTCATATTTCCTGGTTCATGCTCTGTGCTGGTGTTACATTTCATTTTCCACTAGTCTGTGCTAGAAAATAGGCTTCATGACTGAGTACACTACAACTACTAAACCTTTATCNATTTCAATTAGCACTAGTCTGTGCTAGAAAATATGCTTCATGAGTACAACTACTTAAACCTCTATCCTAAATATTTCAAAAACAATGAAATCAGTAGCCAAGACTATAATTTTAATAATTATGTTCTTGTTTTAACAGATGTCATTATTTTCCCTCGTACTTGTTATGTGCTTGTGTGTTAAATTCAACTAGCACTAGCATGTGCTTGGAAAAATATATGATTTGTACATCTGAGCTGCTTTCGTGTAAACTACAAAAGACTTCAATTAGTGGTATTATTTCAATAATATAGTTCTTTGTTTGGTAGTATATGTCATTATTTTCCCTGGTACTTGTTATGTGCTTGTGTCTTAAATTCAACTAGCACTAGCATGTGCTAGGAGAAAGATTTGATGAGAACAGCTTAAATTAAGAAGTAAGTTTAGCAATATCAATGAAAGAACAAATGAAATTCATATTTCCTGGTTCATGCTATGTGCTGGTGTTACATTTCTTTTTCCACTAGTCTGTGCTAGAAAATAGGCTTCATGACTGAGTACACTACAACTACTAAACCTCTATCCAGAATATTAAAAAAAAAAAACAAAAAAAAACATCCAATCATTAGCCAGGTATATTATTTTATTAATTATGTTCTCATTGTAACAGATATCATTATTTTCCCTGGTACTTGTTATGTGCTTGTGTCTTAAATTCAACTAGCACTAGCATGTGCTTGGTAAAATATATGATTTGTACATCTGAGCTGCTTTCGTGTAAACTACAAAAGATTTCAATTAGTGGTATTATTTCAATAATATAGTTCTTTGTTTGGTAGTATATGTCATTATTTTCCCTGATACTTGTTATGTAATTGTGTCTTAAATTCAACTAGCCCTAGCATGTTGTTGGAAAAATATATGATTTGTACATCTGAGTTGGTTTCTTGTAAACTACAAAAGAATTCATTTAGTGGTATTTTTTCAATAATATAGTTCTTTGTTTGGTAGTATATGTCATTATTTTTCCTGGTACTTGTTATGTGCTTGTGTCTTAAATTCAACTAGCACTAGCATGTGCTAGGAAAAAGATTTGATGAGTACAGCTTAAATTAAGAAGTAAGTTTAGCAATATCAATAAAACAACAAATGAAATTCATATTTCCTGGTACATGCTATGTGCTGGTGTTACATTTCAATTAGCACACTAGTCTGTGTTGGAAAATATGCTTCATGAGCACAAATACTTAAACCTCTATCCCAAATATTTCAAAAACCATGCAATCAGTAGCCAAGACTATAATTTTAATCATTATGTAATTTTTGTAACAGATATCATTATTTTCCCTGGTACTTGTTATGTGCTTGTGTCTTTAATTCAGCTAGCACTAACATGTTCTAGGAAAAAGATTTGATGAGTACAGCTTAAATTAAGAAGTAAGTTTAGCAATATCAATGAAAGAACAAATGAAATTCATATTTCCTGGTTCATGCTATGTGCTGGTGTTACATTTCTTTTTCCACTAGTATGTGCTAGAAAATAGGCTTCATGACTGAGTACACTATAACTACTAAACCTTTATCTGGAATATTTCAAAAACCATCCAATCAGAAGCCAGGTAAATTATTTCAATAATTATGTTTTTGTTGTAACAGATATCATTATTTTCCCTGGTACTTGTTATGTGCTTGTGTCTTTAATTCAACTAGCACTAGCATGTGCTATGAGAAAGATTTGATGAGTACAGCTTAGATTATAAAGTAAGTTTAGCAATATCAATGAAAGAACAAATGAAATTCATATTTCCTGGTTCATGCTATGTGCTGGTGTTATATTTCATTTTCCACTAGTCTGTGCTAGAAAATAGGCTTCATGACTGAGTACACTATAACTACTAAACCTTTATCTGGAATATTTCAAAAACCATCCAATCAGTAGCCAGGTAAATTATTTCAATAATTATGTTTTTGTTGTAACAGATATCATTATTTTCCCTGGTACTTGTTATGTGCTTGTGTCTTAAATTCAACTAGCACTAGCACTACCATGTGCTTGGAAAAATATATGATTTGTACATCTGAGCTGCTTTCGTGTAAACTACAAAAGACTTCAATTAGTGGTATTATTTCAATAATATAGTTCTTTGTTTGGTAGTATATGTCATTATTTTCCCTGGTACTTGTTATGTGCTTGTGTCTTAAATTCAACTAGCACTAGCATGTGCTAGGAGAAAGATTTGATGAGAACAGCTTAAATTAAGAAGTAAGTTTAGCAATATCAATGAAAGAACAAATGGAATTCATATTTCCTGGTTCATGCTATGTGCTGGTGTTACATTTCAATTAGCACTAGTCTGTGCTAGAAAATATGCTTCATGAGTACAACTACTTAAACCTCTATCCTAAATATTTCAAAAACGATGAAATCAGTAGCCAGGACTATAATTTTAATAATTATGTTCTTGTTTTAACAGATGTCATTATTTTCCTTGGTACTTGTTATGTGTTTGTGTCTTAAATTCAACTAGCACTAGCATGTGCTTGGAAAAATATATGATTTGTACATCTGAGTTGGTTTCTTGTAAACTACAAAAGACTTCAATTAGTGGTATTATTTCAATAATATAGTTCTTTGTTTGGTAGTATATGTCATTATTTTCCCTGGTACTTGTTATGTGCTTGTGTCTTAAATTCAACTAGCACTAGCATGTGCTAGGAAAAAGATTTGATGAGTACAGCTTAAATTAAGAAGTAAGTTTAGCAATATCAATGAAACAACATATGAAATTCATATTTCCTGGTACATGCTATGTGCTAGTGTTACATTTCAATTAGCACACTAGTCTGTGCTAGAAAATATGCTTCATGAGCACAAATACTTAAACCTCTATCCCAAATATTTCAAAAACCATCTAATCAGTAGTCAAAACTGTAATTTTAATAATTATGTATTTTTTTTTAAAAGATGTCATTATTTTCCCTGGTACTTGTTATGTGCTTGTGTGCTAAATTCAACTAGAACTAACATGTGCTAGGAGAAAGATTTGATGAGTACAGCTTAAATTATGAAGTAAGTTTAGCAATATCAATGAAAGAACAAATGAAATTCATATTTCCTGGTTCATGCTATGTGCTGGTGTTAAATTTCAATTAGCACTAGTCTGTGCTAGAAAATATGCTTCATGAGTACAACTACTTAAACCTCTATCCTAAATATTTCAAAAAGGATGAAATCAGTAGCCAGGACTATAATTTTAATAATTATGTTCTTGTTTTAACAGATGTCATTATTTTCCCTGGTACTTGTTATGTGCTTGTGTCTTAAATTCAACTAGCACTAGCATGTGCTTGGAAAAATATATGATTTGTACATCTGAGCTGCTTTCGTGTAAACTACAAAAGAATTCAATTAGTGGTATTTTTTCAATAATATAGTTCTTTGTTTGGTAGTATATGTCATTATTTTTCCTGGTACTTGTTATGTGCTTGTGTCTTAAATTCAACTAGCACTAGCATGTGCTAGGAAAAAGATTTGATGAGTACAGCTTAAATTAAGAAGTAAGTTTAGCAATATCAATGAAACAACAAATGAACTTCATATTTCCTGGTACATGCTATGTGCTAGTGTTACATTTCAATTAGCACACTAGTCTGTGCTAGAAAATATGCTTCATGAGCACAAATACTTAAACCTCTATCCCAAATATTTCAAAAACCATCTAATCAGTAGTAAAAACTGTAATTTTAATAATTATGTATTTTTTTTAAAAAGATGTCATTATTTTCCCTGGTACTTTTATGTGCTTGTGTGCTAAATTCAACTAGAACTAACATGTGCTAGGAGAAAGATTTGATGAGTACAGCTTAAATTATGAAGTAAGTTTAGCAATATCAATGAAACATCAAATGAAATTCATATTTCCTGGTTCATGCTATGTGCTGGTGTTACATTTCTTTTTCCACTAGTCTGTGCTAGATAATAGGCTTCATGACTGAGTACACTACAACTACTAAACCTTTATCCCAAATATTTCAAAAACCATCCAATCAGTAGCCAGGTAAATTATTTCAATAATTATGTTTTTGTTGTAACAGATATCATTATTTTCCCTGGTACTTGTTATGTGCTTGTGTCTTTAATTCAGCTAGCACTAGCATGTGCTAGGAGAAAGATTTGATGAGTACATCTTAAATTAAGAAGTAAGTTTAGCACTATCAATGAAAGAACAAATGAAATTCATATTTCCTGGTTCATGTTATGTGCTGGTGTTACATTTTATTTTGCACTAGTCTGTGCTAGAAAATAGGCTTCATGAGTGAGTACACTACAACTACTAAACCTTTATCTGGAATATTTCAAAAACCATAAAATCAGTAGCCAGGTAAATTATTTCAATAATTATGTTTTTGTTGTAACAGATATCATTATTTCCCCTGGTACTTGTTATGTGCTTGTGTCTTAAATTCAACTAGCACTAGCATGTGCTTGGAAAAATATATGATTTGTACATCTGACCTGCTTTCGTGTAAACTACAAAAGACTTCAATTAGTGGTATTATTTCAATAATATAGTTCTTTGTTTGGTAGTATATGTCATTATTTTCCATGGTACTTGTTATGTGCTTGTGTCTTAAATTCAACTAGCACTAGCATGTGCTAGGAGAAAGATTTGATGAGAACAGCTTAAATTAAGAAGTAAGTTTAGCAATATCAATGAAAGAACAAATGGAATTCATATTTCCTGGTTCATGCTATGTGCTGGTGTTACATTTCAATTAGCACTAGTCTGTGCTAGAAAATATGCTTCATGAGTACAACTACTTAAACCTCTATCCTAAATATTTCAAAAAGGATGAAATCAGTAGCCAAGAATATAATTTTAATAATTATGTTCTTGTTTTAACAGATGTCATTATTTTCCCTGGTACTTGTTATGTGCTTGTGTCTTAAATTCAACTAGCACTAGCATGTGCTTGGAAAAATTTATGATTTGTACATCTGAGTTGGTTTCTTGTAAACTACAAAAGAATTCAATTAGTGGTATTTTTTCAATAATATAGTTCTTTGTTTGGTAGTATATGTCATTATTTTTCCTGGTACTTGTTATGTGCTTGTGTCTTAAATTCAACTAGCACTAGAATGTGCTAGGAAAAAGATTTGATGAGTACAGCTTAAATTAAGAAGTAAGTTTAGTACTATCAATGAAAGAACAAAGGAAATTCATATTTTCTGGTTCATGCTATGTGCTGGTGTTACATTTCAATTAGCACTAGTCTGTGCTAGAAAATATGCTTCATGAATACAACTACTAAACCTCTATCTGGAATATTTCAAAAACCATCCAATCAGTAGCCAGGTATATTATTTCAATAATTATGTTTTTGTTGTAATAGATATCATTATTTTCCCTGGTACTTGTTATGTGCTTGTGTCGTTAATTCAACTAGCACTAGCATGTGCTAGGAGAAAGATTTGATGAGAACAGCTTAAATTAAGAAGTAAGTTTAGCACTACCAATGAAAGAACAAATGGAATTCATATTTTCTGGTTCATGATATGTGCTGGTGTTACATTTCAATTAGCACTAGTCTGTGCTAGAAAATATGCTTCATCAGTACGACTATTGCAGCCTCTATCCCAAATATTTATATAAAAAAAAAAAAAAAAAAAAAAAAAACATGCAATCAGTAGCCAGATGTAATATTTTTTAATAAATATGTTCTTGTTGTAACTAGTTAGTACTAGCAGAAAGATTTGATACCAACAACACTAGTTTGTTTACAGTAAATAATAAATAAGTAGATTGTTATTTAAAAAAAAACATTTAACATGCATCATAAAATAAATTAAAATGAAAGATAAATGCCACACTGTCAAAACGATTTCAAAATCTCATCGATAAATTGTAGAAACAGGCAAAATCAAAACCCTTAACACACATATAATTTTTCTGGTATTTCTATGTAATATTTACAATAGTGTCTGACGTCAATCAGTCATAGTGCCAAGTTTAACATTTAAATTTTGATCTCAGTGACTCTACGTCTTATAACATTGTACTGTGTAATATCTATGGTTTTCTTTCTATACAAGATATCATTTATACTTCCTTGTGGTTATGTTTTAAAATTCAATTATCACTAGTCTGTGCTAGGAGATATTAGGAGACAGATTTGATTTGTACAACCGGGTGCTTTCATGTGAACTGCACACTTTAATCAATAATTTTCCTTGGTACTTGCTGTGATTTTATTTGATTTTTGGTGTTTTAATGCCACTTTCAACAATATTTCAGCTATATCATGGCGACCAGTTTTAGTGGTGGAGGAAGCCGGAAAAAGGCGTGGTTTCGCACCCGGCTTTGTAAATTACAAAAATTGGTGCACTCGATTCGCAGCCACAAGTGATAAAGTTTACCAGTTGCTTGCCCATGGTCGTTGGTTCTCTCCGGCTTCTTCCACCACTAAAACTGGACTGGGTTGCACAAACGTCATTTAAATATAAATGTCAATTAAATCGGCCTTAAACCTCAATTAAATTTAAGTAACTGTTATTTCCGTTGCACAAACGTATGTTAACGTTAATTAATACTTAAAGGTTATTTAAATTTAATTGTGGAATAGGGCCACTTTTAAATATTTAATTGCAAATTAATCATGGAAGACATACTGCTGTTCGGCAATATACTAGACAATGCAAAGCCGCCTAGGAAATACAGAGAATGATTACTGACCATTGATGAACTTACAGACAAAGAACGTCGGTCCTGTTACAGATTCGGGAGGCAGTTCATAGAGATAATTACAGATCTAATCCGTGAAGATGCAATTATAATATTATTTTTTCCATTAGAAAATCTAAACGTCTATAGTTTCCCTTTTATTTAATATGATAGTTTATAAGATATAACTGAAAATAGCCCATTTCTTTTGCCATCTAACAACAATGACTAGCCCATTTCACTTGCCATCTAACAACAATGACTAGCCCATTTCACTTGCCATCTAACAACAATGACTCTTAACTACTTTTTATTATAAAAAAAATCTTGTGTAAGAATGTTGAAATCAATATAATTTACCCTTGAGTGGCCTCCGTTAGAAGTGACGTCATTATGACAAAGTTTTATCGGGGGAACTTTTCAAAGTTTACCAGAATGGATGGGTTTGTTGTCATAGTGGATGTCCAAATTTTTATTTTCAGGTCGGTTGGGGAGAGGGAGGGGTTGACTCTACTTGATTAATTCATTACAAAAAACCAGAAAGCCATCCAGCTGTATTGTTAAATACCTTCAAATTCTGTGCTCCAATTGTATTCATTTGATTCTGGTTATTCTTTAATCTTAGGTAAAGATTTTTTTAGATGGGAGATAGGAGAGAGGATCAGATATTACAAAAAAACATTTCCCCAAACATAGTTTCCATTTTTTTTACTACCATAAAATTAATTTCCACCTTGATATATTAATCTTTGAACAATTATTTTTTTCTCTGTTTTCTGAAATATGAATCTTTCTCAAACTGTCAGCAATTATATTATAGGAATATAGATTATTTTGAGGAAATTTATACATGTGACATTTCACCTGCAAACTGATAAAGATGTAAAATTTGTGAATGAGATGGTGTGTTTACACAATGCATATATTCCTTGAAAATAGCTATTAGTATTTATAGATGTACAAAAAAATCAGCTGGTATATGTTGACCAACGAAATTGAGCATTATATGCAACTAGTCTGCATATTTCGCCATTTTGTTTTTACTTCTTTATCGGTTCTGTAATGCAAGCCGAGCGAATTAATCTGGACAGCAATATTTCTCCAAATAGAGTTATTTCTGCTGTTGGTCATCGAATTGGCGAGTTTGCTACACAGTGTGGACGTATTTTCCTGCACCAGCTGTCGAAGTAGTGTGATTTCGGAACTATCCATTCCCAATTTGAACTCCTTTTCCTCTTATCGTCTGTAAAATTCTCCATGTTATTTTTTTACATAAATCGCGAAAATGCACGTGCAATGTTGAATTGTGGGATATTAAACAAGGTTTAAATTATGATAACAAACTTTAATTGACACCTACTTAATATTATTCTTAAATATGTGCAACCGATTTTAAACAATTACTGATTGATACTTAGTTATTTAAATAACACTTATCTATTAATTGGTATTTAATTTAAATGATGTTTGTGCAACCCAGTCCTGGTCGCCATGATATAGCAGAAATATCGCTGAAAGTGGTGTTAAACACAATCAATTAATTAATCAATCAATACTTTTCTTTGCTTTTTGTTACACCTTACAAGATATCATTTAGTCTGTGCTAGGAAATATATATATGAGAAGTACAACTTGGCTGTTTTCATGTAAACTATAAAAAGACTTCATTTAGAGACCTGTATGATTTCAATAGTATAATTCTTTTTTGTGATTATTTTCAATGGCACTGTCTATGTGCTTGTGTTTTAAAATTCAATTAGCACTAGCATGTGCTAGGAAAAAGATTTGATCAATCGTCAATTTCCTCCACCAATAAATTAAAACAGACCATCATGGTATTGCTTAAATACTATTGAAAGTTGTAATTTTAAGTAAATTACATCCATAATCCTATTCCTTATCAAACACAGATTAAAATAACTATGCATACAGGGATTTAGCAGTAAATAACAATGATTTTCTATTGTCCATTCCATGGTGGTAGTCTCTGTCATTCATATTTCCTGATAGCAGTCCATGTTAGTTATGTGGTTGCAGTATTTTTCAGTTGGCACTAAATCTTAAGAAGAAATCATCCCTTTGACTGGGCTTGCAAAAATCAATTTAACCCTTTACAATAAAATTAAAAGATATATAGCATGAAAAATTAAAGATAATGTGACATTCTAATACAGGTGGCTGCATAATAGAGGTGACCACATTTGCAGGTTTGGCTGTAGTTAAAAGTTATTGCTTAACAGATGTGGTCATTAAAGTAGGTTTGATTGTATGTTAATAACATTTAGTCTGTGCTATAAAAGGACTTCATTTAGAGACCTGTGTATGATTTCATTTATGACTATGGTAGCTTACAGTTACGTCAGGACTAAATCTACACTCCCAGACTCACAAAGTCTGTAGATTTAGGCCTAGCATTAAAGTCAGCTAGTCACTCCCAGAGTCACAAAGTCTGTAGATTTAGGCCTGGCATTAAAGTCAGCTAGTCGCTCCCTAAGTCACAAATTCTGTAGATTTAGGCCTGGCATTAAAGTCAGTTAGTCACTCCCAGAGTCACAAAGTCTGTAGATTTAGGCCTGGCATTAAAGTCAGTTAGTCACTCCCAGAGTCACAAAGTCTGTAGATTTAGGTCTGCCATAAAAGTCAATATAACATTGTTATACAATACTACTAAATACTTATGTTTTAGCAGATGACAGTCAATGATTGGTTAATATCTCTGCAGAAAAAAGGGACATATGGAAAACTTTACGAGAACAGAAGTCATTTATTTCCCTTGTACAAATTATGTGCTGATGTTCTAATAAGATTAGCACTTGTTTGTACCAGGAGAGAACATGACAAATTTCGTTAGACAATCAACTTTATCTTCTGCCGAGTAGCATTACTACGAGTAGCATTACTACGGGTTACTAGGAAATGACCAGGTAATTAATTAGTTAAATCAATACATTTTTGAATATCATAAATGACTACCTTTTTTTTCAACTAAACAAAAATACAAGTGAAACTGCTATGCAGATTTAGTCCTGACGTAACTGTCAGCTACCATAGTCACTCCATGAGTCACAAATTCTGTAGATTTAGGCCTGACATAAAAGTCAGCTAGTCACTCCCAAGTTGCAAAGTCTGTAGATTTAGGCCTGACATAAAAGTCAACTAGTCACTCCCTGAGTCATAAAGTCTGCAGATTTAGGCTGGTATTCCTAATTAATCTGCCTTTGTTCAGATTATAATGTTACTTTAACAATAAAACAAATAACATGTTTATTGTGATATTAATACTATAAACGCTTTGATTGGTTTGTAATAAAACATTATTGTTGAGTGACTTCACCTATAAATGCCAGATACTAGATTACGATATTTTCTTTGTGAAATGTTGGCGGTGTTTGTATTTGGTGCCTTTGGTCAAATCCGTCAAAAACGAAAAATAAAACCACCACCAAATATAGGCACTATACAGTATATTTGTTCCTTCTGATAATTCATTATAACCAACTCAATAATACTTTCTTCTTTGAACAACAAACATTCTATATTGTTTATTCCGTTAGCAATAAATATTGTAATATTTTGTTTCTTTTCAAATAGAAATAACGTATTATTACATCTATACTTTTATACAGTATTATAAAATCATAGAATTCATTTTTTGTGATAAATCGTCATATTGCACGGCAGGATTTCATACTGAACGATCTATTTAGCTGTCAGCGAAATCCCGGTAAAATTTTTAAATTTTACTAGCCAATCATTTTCTACATCCGTTGCAATGATGTCACACAAACAGAAGTTTTACAAATAAAAGCAGAATGCAAATATAAATTTGTACACACGGAATTAGTAATATAAATTTGTACATACTGAATTAGTACAAGTATCTATGATATTAAATTGATCAGCTCATGGGTTTTTGGATTTGAAAATAAACACAACAAACAATTCCTAAAAATCGATCCAAGTATGTTAAATGTAATAAAATAATTACAGCACTTCAATTTGTGCAATATGATGTGTTATCATATCACACTCAATGAAGTGCAACAATTGTACAATATTTTGTTCCAGTCAGAACAAATGTTATGACGGAAATTCTATCTCATCACAACTTGCTTAACTAGCTGAAAAAATTCGCAATGCTTAGTTTCATTTCATTTCGTATTATTGTATTGCATATAAATTATCATGCTTTGCTGTTAGTATCATAATTGTATTTGTATTTTCACTGATGCATTGAATAATTGTATATTATTATACCTCATATATTAATTACCGTAAATAGATTAATTTGATTGGGCAATGGGTAAAAATCAGAACACGTGATCACACAGGACAAAAATCATATTCCGTGAAATAAATATCATATTCCACCACTTCGGAAGCCTCGCAGGTTTTCCCGCCAGTTATTGTTTTTTGACAGGAAAACGTCAGATGCACTCGGAACGTATCACTTGCATGCAACCGTTACAATTTGTTGATGTGGTTTTTAAAAGTCTTGAGACAACGTTCTGGACTTAAAATACGTTTGCCAGCAGTATTTTACATATGTATGTGTTTTCTTGGTTTCATTCGGTATAATAAAACATTTACAGCCTTCGGGTTCAGGCAATATGAAAATGTATTTACCCTCGAGTATCATATTCCCCTCGGGCTTTGCCCTCAGGGAATATGATACTCTTGGGTGAATAAATTTTCATATTTCCCTCACCAGCATGCAATAAATGTATATTGTATGTATATTTCTATGAGCAGTATTGCTTTTGAATAAAGTATTTATTTATTACTACAAGAATTATTTTGATCTGATAACTGACATGCAATTAACAGTAAAACAAGAGAAGTACGGGTGGGTTTTTTTCACAATGCCTTCACCATACTAATACTAAAATACCTCTTAACATCTGGAAACTGGAAGCATATGTCAAATTGAGTCCTATGTACATCAGAGAAGTAGCGCACATATCACATATGGAGGCTGGTAGGAAAATTAGGGGGTTATATCCGAGACCTATAAATCTTTCCTCTCTAGGTCGAATGGTAGTGTGTCGTCCAGAACAATACATAACGAGGAACACAACCATGCACATCATCTCACCCAAGAACATTCCAACAGCCTAAAAATAGAATCAACAAATTAGTCAGATATCCACGAACAGTCAAAAAAAAAAAAAAAAGTAGATATCTAATTTAGCAGACATGATGATGCAGAGTCAAACAGTCTAAAAATAGAATCAACTAATCAGTAAGATATCCACAAACAGTCAAAAATAAAATAAACAAAAATTAGATATAATTCAGTGGTCACGATGTATATTTAAATTACCAATGAACAGTCAAACAGTCTAAAAATTGAATCAACAAATCAATAAGTTATCCAAGAACAGTCAAAAAAAAGAGAAGATATCTAATTCAGTGGGCATGATGGCATTATTTTATTTACACATGAACAATCAAACAGTCTGAAAAAAGAATAAAAAAATCAGTGAGATATCCACGAACAGTCAAAAACAAAGTAGATATCTAATTCAGTGGGCATTGTGCATATTTAAATTACATATGAACAGTCAAAACAGTCTGAAAATAGGGGGTTAGGTTTATGGTGTTTAACGCCACTTTCAACTATATTTCAGTTATATTGTGACGGTCAGTTTTTTGGTGGAGGAACCCGAAGTACCCGGAGAAAACTACTGACCTGTCGCAAGTCACTGACAAACTTTATCACTTAATGTTGTAACGAGTACACCCCGCCATGAGTGGGATTTGAACTCACAACTTCAGTGGTCATAGGCACTGATTGTACAGGTAGTTGTAAATGCAACTACCATACCATCATGATTACGATGGCCCCCTCGGTCAGAAAACAGAATTGTTAGAAACACACAACTGATTTCAATCAAATTTCACATCTATATTCAAATGTTTGTGGAAATTCTTTAAGATACCCGGGGCCATCATGGTCATGATGGTATGGTAGTTGGATTTGATTTATAACTACCTATGCAATCAGTGCCTATCATCACTACCATTGTGAATTCGAACTCTGCTCAAGGGAGGTGTACTCGATACAACATTATGTGATAAAGTTTGTCAGCGACTTGTGGCAGGTCAGTGGCTTTCTCTGGGTACTCCGTTTTCCTCCACCAATAAAACTGACTGCCACAATATACTTAAATATTGCTGAAAGTGGTGTTAAACACCATAACCACAACCATCTTTAAGAAATCCATGGTAGTATTGTTCTGCCATCCATAAATCTATGTTACATTCACATGTAGGTAAGAAAAAACCTTTTTGCATACATTTTCTATGGGCAAAATTTGTACAATCAACATTTTTCATTTTCATACCAAATAACTTACATTTGTAATATATATATATATATAACAGGCTTAGGGTTATGGTGCTTAATGCCACTTTCAACAATATTTCAGTTATATCGTGGCGGTCAGTTATATTGTTTGAGGAAACCGGAGAACCTGGAGAAAACCACCAACCTGCCGTGAGTCACTGACAAACTTTATCACATAATGTTGTATTGAGTACACCTTTCCTGAGTGGGATTTAATTTGTACTCACAAAGTCAGTGGTGACAGGCACTGATTGCATAGGTAGTTACAGTCTGTGCCAAAAACATTTTGACAAACTAGCCCGAAACAGCATTTTAGAGGATTTTTTTTCAATTTGATTAAGCAAATTTTATGCAAGTTTTACCAAGACATTCATGGTATTATTATCAATGAAGTTGAATCTATCATAAGTTTGTATGCTGATGATACCTTTCTTATTCTAGATGGGAGTGAAAATTCATTGAGGGAGGCTCTTGAATGTTTTGAATCTTTTTACAAAGTGTCTGGTTTAAGAATGAATTCATCCAAAACAAAAGCTGTGTGGGCTGGAAACAAGAAATATTCAGATCAAATTATTTGTCCAAATATGAAACTAAATTGGTCTCATGAAAACTTTAAGGTTTTGGGAATTTATTTTTCACTTGATTTAAACTGTATTACAGATGTAATTTTACAAAAAAAATCAAGGAAGTTAAGGCAATACTAAAAAGTTGGCAGCATAGAAAACTGACATTACTTGGTAAAATTACAGTTATAAAAACTCTTGCACTACCAAAGCTAATTCATTTACTGACATCTTTACCAAATTTACCTCAGGCAAAAATAAATGATTTAAATTCACTTTTTTATAATTTCATATGGAATGGGAAGTCAGATAAGATCAAGCAAAATACTTTAATCTGTGATATATATCAGGGGGGTTTGAAAATGATAGATCTTCAATCATTTAATATTTATCTGAAAGTAGGTTGGATAAAACGATTATTTTCCAATTTAGATGGTGATTGGCAAAAAGTATTATTATTCAATCTTCAAAGCTATGGCAGTGAAAGAATTTTAACTTTTCAGAAAGAAAAGCTAAAGGAAGTTGCTATGAAGCTTACAAATCCTTTTTGGAAAGATGTTCTGTCTAGCTATCATTTAGCAAAACCTTATACAAAGTTTAATACTGATGAACTATTGTCTCTTGATATCCTTAATTTTGTACCAGTAACTGATTTTAATTATTATATTAGATGGATAGAACATAATGTGGAGTATTTATGTGATCTTATTGATCCACATACTGGTAATTTTTATACTTTTGAACAGACTAGAAATAAACTGAATACCAATAATTTTTTGAAGTACTATAGTCTGGTGTCAAATGTTCCAAAGTACATCAAAGATCATCTGAAGGAAAACTGTGTAAATGTAAATTTCAACATACTTAGTAAAAAAGATGCCTATTTAGAAAGAATGGTTCATAGTAAAAATGTTAGGTTTGTTTATAAAGGTCTTGTGAATGCAATCATTTCTTTACCAACAGGAAAAATTTACAAATGGGAAAAACTTCTTGATTGTGAAATAACAAATTGGTCAAAATATTTTATTATTTAAAAAAAAATCTTGTAAAAACTCATATCTTCAAAATTTTCAATTTAAATTGTTACACAGGATCATTCCTACCAATTCCTTTCTACATAAAATAAAGCTCAAGAATACTAATTTGTGTACATTTTGCAAAATTCATGATGAAACTATTGAACATCTATTCTTTGACTGTCCTGTAACACAAATTTTTCTCAAATCTTTGTCAAAGCAATTAAAACAATATTACAAAAATTTGATTTTTGACAAAAAAGAATATTTCTTTGGTTTTGAGTCAGGGGATCTTCTTGTTAATCTGATTTTAATTATTGCAAAATATTATATCTTCAAGTGCAAACTCAATGAACAAAGGTTAAATATTGTAGAATTTACACATAAAATTATGTGGTACCGTTCACTTGAACAATATATCAAAGAAAAACAATACCTTTTAGCATTTGAAAAAATGTGGACCCCCTTACAATATATTTTCAACTAATCATAATATTTTTTGTTTGTTTGATTCATATAGTGATGAGATTCTTTTTTCAGCTTTTTTGATTAAGTACAAAATGTCAGGAACAATTTAATATTTTAGAAAAACAAAATGGTAAGAGAGTGTGTGTGAAAGATGAATGAAAGTGTTTATTACTATATATTATTATTTCTTTATTTTGTTTATTATAATGTAAAACCAATGTAGTCACAAAACTTATTGATTTGAAAACCCATGTCACACCCTAGTTAGGTGGTGATGTAAGGGAATTTATACAATCCTGACTATATGAAAAAAAAAAAAAAAAAAAAAAAAAGTTTTACTGGCACGAAACAATTTTTACTAGACTGGGACATAGGGCTAGTGATTTTTGGTGCAAACTTTAGTTATAAATCCAACTACCATATGATCACGAACACGACTGCCCCTTATATATATATATATAGCAACCTGCAATACTCATGTCTCATAAATATAAAATCATTATTTTAACCTGGAAAAATGGATGATCAAATCCATGTGGAATGTCATTTGTGCCTTTGGCCGATTCTCTATCTGCCCATCTGAAAATAAAAAAACGTCACTGTCATTAATTAGTGAAAACTCATGAATTTGACCATGTATATAGCCTTAGGCCCACCCCATTGTACACTTTAATCCTATTAGTCAATTCTGGTTTTTTTATGGTGTTTAATGCCACTTCAACAACATGGGTTCACGCCCGGCTTTGCAAATTGCAAAAAAGGGTGCACTCGACTCGTAGCCACAAGTGATAAAGCTTACCAGTTGCTTGCCCATGGTCGGTGGTTCTCCAACTTCTTCCACCACTAAAACTAGTCGCCATGATATAGCTGAAATATTGCTGAAAGTGGCGTTATACACAATAAATCAAAATCAATCAATCAACCTGTGGCCTTGGATCTCATGTACATATAGAATTTAGGTTCAATCAAATTCGTTTGATAAGTAATAATGGCTGTCATAATATATTTTAAACAGATATAAAAGACTATTTAGCAATGTACTTACTACAAAATCTCTCTCTCTCTCACGCCCAAAGTACACTCTTATAATAAACCCCCAAAAAATACCCAAACACTGAAAAAATACTGAAATCAACATATTGTATATATCAAGCAAGTGACAACCACATATCATGATAATGTGTACTGGTATCAGCTACACTGTAGCTCACTGGATCTCTAAAGGATCCAGTGCTGTATTAAATATTTTTTATATAGATAATAGATATCTGAACATTAATTTATGACAAACCGTTTCGCTCCAAATCCACTACATAAATAGCGAGTGAGTAAACTTGTACATTTGCTGTTTTAAAGTCAAGTCACTGAGCCAGTGAGTAATTTTTCAGTTATAACATGATGAGAAAAAGTTACATTTTCATGAGTTGATGATGATGCCCGATTTGTACTAGACTTACATGCTCAATTGAATTTTTATAATTGTTAGTTCACTGAAACAATCATCAGTGGTCAGACATGTCGCTCCACTCAGACACATTATCTTGATTCCCAGTCAACTATTCTTTAATACTTCGTGCTTGGCAGAAAAGCAGTAAATGCCAATTTTATAGTCTTGTTTTGAACCAACAGGGATTAAAACCCTTGATCTATCTCACATAAGGCGAGCACTCCAACCATAACACCACAAATGTAGATATTATATGTTATTCGGGATCTTCACGGTGGATACAGGTTCATATTCCCTGTCTGTGTTCTATATTCCCTGAACCGAAGTCGAAGGGAATATAGAACACAGACAGGGATTATGAACCTGTATCCCCTGTGAAGCCCGAATAACAATTATATTCTGTTAAAGTCTTCTTGTACCAATATTAAAGAGTATTTCACTTTCTGTGCGAGATGCAAATCTTTCTGTTGTCATTTTAGCAGACGATAAATTACTTGTTATCTCCCTTGTTGAGTACAAAGACATCATGGGGACGGAGATGAAAGATTCCATAAAATGCATCTTTTTATAAAAAGGTTTATTCAAGATCTTTTTATTTATGATTTAATATTTTTATGTTAAAACAAATACATGTATATAAAGCGATAACTAGACGCCATTTTGAAACTGTTTTCAATATTTCCATCCTTACCCAGGGAATACGGTCTAATATCCCCATCTTGATTAGCCAATCAGATTGTAGGAATTCATTGGATACTTTGCTTTAACAGAATATATATGTATGCATATACACGATGACATTGTTTGTAATGGTATTCACCAGATAGATAAACGAAAAATTGTGAAAAAGGTGATTAACAGCTAGTGGATTTACATGGGCCGTCGTTGCCGTGATCTTATGGTAGTTGGATTTACAACTACCTATGCAATCAGACAGGGCGAGGTGTACAACATTATGTGATAAAGTTTGTCAGTGACTTGTGACAGGTCGGTGATTTTCTCAGGTTTCCTCCACCAATAAAACTGATTGCTACGATATAACTGAAATATTGCTGAAAGTGGCGTTAAACACCATCAAACACTTTTTTAGGTAAATCAGCTTTCTGCAACTAGTAATTTTCATTCAGATGCTAGAGGTAATGATGGCATATCTGAATAAAATAGTTTGCGATAGTGTTCAGGGCTTCCAATATTTTTCAAGTGTACCTATACTTTCACTATTTACAGGTGGTACTTTTTCTTAAAATTTGAAAATTTTGCATGGAAATCTTTATATGCAACACTCTTTAAAATTAGGTGGTACCATTTACCATTTTAAAATGTTAAAAGTACCTGGTACATTCCCCCCCCCTTATTGAAAGGCCTGGTGTTGTGCTAGAGTACAGTATAGATGAATGTGTACAATGCACAACATCCAATATTAATACAAATGTAGGGAATACAAGATACAATTTCATAAGCCTTAAAGCAATTACAATATGACTCAAAACAAAGAAATCTAATGTTACCAAATTGTTGGTAAGAAGCTGTCAGTTATAAACAGACCACAGCTACGTGTGATACCCTTTGAATCCCTTCCCCCTTTTCTTGTAGAATATAGAAAAAAAAAATTGACAGATCAAAAAATTTCATTTTGCATCTTTCAGTGCATACCTGAATGACTCAGGGTCTTTGCTCCCCTTATTTTACTGCCTAATTTCGGCCGCATTCCCAATGAAAAATAGGGTCCATTTTTCCCAAAATCAGTCAGATAATTTCCAAACTGATTGGAGTTATTGTCGGTAAAAATCCGGATTTAGTAACCGTTTCCGGAAGCGAATTTTTATATTACGCAATTACATATCCGGTCATCTGTTAACTCGAATAATTCAAGCCCTTTCCGTCTCCGATTCTCTCCGCCTTCTGATGTAGCGACCAGCGGGAGCGTAATATAACGACTGGATTATTCGTGTTAGTCATCTGTAAGCTTTTTACATATACTATAATCCCCTGCTTTTTATGTACAATCGTTCGTCGTTCTTTTTGACATAAACATGTGTCACAACAGTAAATATTACCTGAATAAAAATAAAGCCTAGAGAGGCAGAACAAACACCGTCAATTTATTCTTTTTTTGTGACAACTAAAAAGTAGAAATTTGATTAAAACTCTTCTGAGGTAAAGATTGACCCAAATGAATTTGGAAGCTTTTGATATGATCCATGGAAGGAAAGGACAAACTGTCAGATCTAGTAATCTTGACACATAAATTAGTAGACAGATTCAAAAATGAAAAGGACAGATACATGATGTTGTAATTGAGTGAAATATATTCTACTGCAAAGTTATTTTGTTTATTATTGCCCAAGTTAATTTCAAATTCATATTTTGTCGATAAAATTTCCCAATTTAGGTTAGGTGGCAATTCCCAATGGAGCCAGCAAAAACCCTGGACCTATATANAATACAAGAAACAATTTCATAAGCCTTAAGGCAATTACAATATGACTCAAAACCAAGAAATCTAATGTTACCAAATTGTTGGTAAGAAGCTGTCAGTTATAAACAGACCACAGCTACGAGTGATACCCTTTGAATCCCCTCCCCCTTTTCTTGTAGAATACAGTAAAAAAAAATTGACAGATCGAAAAATTTCATTTTGCATCTTTCTGTGCATAACTGAATGACCTCAGGGTTTTTGCTCCCCTTATTTTACTGCCTAATTTCGGCCGCATTCCCAATGAAAAATAGGGTCCATTTTTCCAAAAATCAGTCAGATAATTTCCAAACTGATTAAAGTTGTTGTCGGTAAAAATCTGGATTTAGTAACCGTTTCCGGAAGCATTTTTTTATATAATATAATATAACGACTTTATTAACCAATTAAAGGGCCCATATAGGGCAAATACAAGAAATATATATAAACAAAATAATACAAATAATAATACACATTTTCAAGAGGGAAAGAGGTGCTTGATTGACAGATAATACAATACAGTTTAGGTACAAAACATATAATTACAAATCATTATATAGTATAAAATCAAGGCATGTGTTCATGGAGAAATTTACCAACAGAGTTAAGTATTTCATGGTCCTCACAGTTTAGAATAAAGAATAATTTTTGTTCATCACTTAATTGATGGAGATTTTGAAGTTGGACTTTTGCATTTAATTGACTAAATATATCTTTTCGTTCTTCGGTAAACTTGTCGCACTTAATTAAAAAATGTGATTCATCTTCAATAGCATTTTGGTATTACGCGATTACATATCCGGTCATCTGTAAGCTTTTTATGTACAATCGTTCGTTGTTCTTTTTGACATAAACATGTGTCACAACAGTAAATATTACCTGAATAAAAATAAAGCCTAGAGAGGCAGAACAAACACAGTCAATTCATTCTTTTTTTGTGACAACTAAAAAGTAGAAACCCAAGGAAAATGATAATGAAATCAGCGTTTGTGAAGTCGAATGTCAAACTCACGGCGACGATACTGATAGTGTTGCTACTTTTATCTTCTATTACAGACAGTACAAATAACGTTAAAAATTCAGAGTTGGATGAAAGAAGGTTTAGGTTCACTTAAGTATGAGCAAGTTTTCCCTGGTTATATTATAGTTGTATTAAATCATATCAGGTTATTTGTGTAAATATTGTGAACTTTTTCAAACTGATCCCATTAATTCATCCATCCTTTACTTGATGAATATCATCCCTGCCTCTATGGAAAGGAGAGTTTCATATATGAATTTGATTAAAACTCTTCTGAGGTAAAGATTGACCCAAATGAATTTGGAAGCTTTTGATATGATCCATGGAAGGAAAGGACAAACTGTCAGATCTAGTAATCTTGACACATAAATTAGTAGACAGATTCAAAAATGAAAAGGACAGATACATGATGTTGTAATTGAGTGAAATATATTCTACTGCAAAGTTATTTTGTTTATTATTGCCCAAGTTAATTTCAAATTCATATTTTGTCGATAAAATTTCCCAATTTAGGTTAGGTGGCAATTCCCAATGGAGCCAGCAAAAACCCTGGACCTATATACAATAAATATGATCAAACAGTACTTTTTATTCATACAGGTATATATATACTGGCATTAATCCACTCATTTTCAAGTAGGAGTTGATAATCCTAAAGTAGAAGGACAGGAATTTTTCTAGCATTCCAAGTGTCCGGTAAAAGGACCCTTTCCCATCATGTAAAAAACCCAAACTTTTCATTCCTACCCCCTGATTTAGATTCCCATTTTGATCAATTTAGAGTGTAAAAGATAAACCAGTAATCAGTATGCAAAACAAAGTCAGATTTTACTTTCACTTTGACAATTTCATTTTTGAAAACAAAGTAGACAGGCCAGGGGGGATGCCAGTAGACAGGCAATTTTGGGAATCCGGGTCCGTTCGCCCTAATTCCCGTTCGCCCTATTACCTGTTCGCCCTGATACCTGTTCGCCCTGGGTCCGTTCGCCCTAAAGGTGTGTCCGTTCGCCCTAAAAGTGGGTCCATTCGCCCTAATAATTATAATTATGTAGGGTATTAAAAATAATAGAAAAATAAGTGATATTTGATTGCTTATAGATAATTAATTGAGAAATTTTAAATATGCGGCATGCTAAAGTGTACAGTCAATGGACATACACATACACCGTACAACCGCATTGCATCATTTCGATCAACTGCAGAATGATACGATCAAAATTGTTTGTTTACATCAAGAGAAGTGAATCAGTGGGGGCAAGACATTTGATATTTAATGCCTTTTCTGTCTGAGTTATGAATGGATTTGTGTGTGAAAATGTTGATTATATGTTTCTTTATGAAAACTATTATTTGTTTTCTTATATCATTGACATTTCGGTGGACTTTGAACCACATTTTTACAAATAATCATGTCAAATTTTAACGCTATAAACTTTCATCATTTATTTTACAAAACGTCGTACTTCCCAAGTTATTATTCAACATCATTATTAAAGCATTATCTATTACCTTCATTCTGATATATGAAACATTATACCAATTTCAACTATTTTGTGTAATTCACTCTTATTCGACGGCATGTGTGACAAAAATGATACGATCAACGTCCGATACATGATATGTAGATACGATAACGTAACCCTCATTCCGCTTGTGCTCCATTTAGGGTTACGAATCGATCCCATTCAACGTATGGGAGCAGCGCCCGGAGTGATTCACACCGGGCGGTTTTTTGTCCTAATTCCGTTGTAAGTGGTTGGAAAAATTAACGGGGGTGAAAGATAAATATATTTAGGTTAACATTGATGTGTTAAATAATCGCTGCAGCAATCCATGGTAGACTTATATCCATCTGAAAATTTGAATGCATGAAATCTTCTTTCTGTCCGACATTTTGTTTACAAGTTGCTAGTTCACGCGCACTTGCCTCGTTTTTGAGATATCCTTATTTGGATCAATTTTATAGTAAAATCGACTTTTTCGTAGTAACATTTTCCATATTTGGCATATATGGATAGGCTCCGCCCATCGCGAGAGTCTACGTAAGGTGTTATGGCGGACAAGTAACAATTTTCAAATATGAAACTGGTCTTGAAGATAGAAACAGGGATTGTAACACTTATTTCGTATCACCATTACTTAAAAATTGTTGGGAATAATAAGATATGACCAGATATGCAAAAAGAAAGTTGAAATATTCACGGAACAAAAATTTTAATTTGCTCCCATACGTTGAATGAGATCGATTCGTAACCCTAAATGAAGCACAAGCGGAATGAGGGTTACGTTATCGTATCTACATGATACGGTCAAAAGCAGATTTTGTTTCAGTGATGACACGATCAACTGCAGTAAAATAAAGGTGATCAGAATACAAAATTGGCATATTCTAAGTAAACAGATATTTTTATTCACTTTTGTTTACATGTTAGAGGGCATATGTCTTTAAGTGTGCAGTGATATGAAGAGGTGTTACGTAATATCGGTGGGGTCATCCCAAAATGTCTACAGGTAAATTTTGGCTAATTAGACATTTTTTTCCCAAAATGTCTACTCCCTGATTAAAAGTTATTCTCAAAATGTCTACAGGTAATTTTCTTATGTTACATTTGTACTTAAAATATTTCATGAGACTGCTGTATATATAGCTGTGCAATATGATGAAAAATACAGTTTTCATATATTGTTGGTAGTCTTATGTTACTTGTTGGTAGTCTTTTGATTGATTTATTAGCTCACCTGACCCGAAGGGTCATGTGAGCTATTGCCATCACTTGGCATCCGTCGTAATCCGTCGTCTGTCGTACGTCGTAAACTTTTTCAGAAATCTTCTCCTCTGAAACTACGGGACCAATTGGAACCAAACTTTGTCTGAATCATCACTAGGGTATCTAGTTTCAAAATTGTGTCCGGTGAAGCCGTGCACCAATCAACATGGCCACTGTTACTAAAAATAGAACATATGGTAAAATTGCGCGTTTTTGGTAATAACTCAAAAACCGTTAATAATATCAGAAATCTGATATAGGGTAAAAATGATCAGCACGACAAGATCTAACTACCCTGCAATTGTGAAGAAAATCTAATTACCCATCTTAGAGGTATTGCTCTTTTTTCATCAAATTTTCAAACTTTTAATACTTTTCGTTCTTTATTTCAAAAACTATAAGAGATAGATGATAAGTTGAAACTGCAAAAATGTGCAGCATGTCAAGGTCTACCTATCCTGCAATTGTGAAAAAAATCTTATTACCCATCTTGGAGTTATTGCCCTTTTTTCCATCAAATTTTCAAAATTTTAATACTTTTCGTTCTTTATTTCAAAAACTATTAGAGATAGATGGTAAGTTTAAACTGCAAACATGTTCAGCATGATAAGATCTACCAACCCTGCAATTGTGAAGAAAATCTGATTACCCATCTTGGAGTTATTGCCCTTTTTTAATCAAATTTTCAAAATTTCAATACTTTTCATTTTTTATTTCAAAAACTATAAGAGTTAGATGATAAGTTGAAACTGCAAAAATGTTCAGCATGTCAAGATCTACCTACCCTGCAATTGTGAAAAACATCTGAGTACCCATCTTGGAGTTATTGCCCTTTTTTCATCAAATTTTCAAAATTATTATACTTTTTGTTCTTTATTTCAAAGACTATATGAGATAGATGATAAGTTTAAACTGCAAAAATGTGCAGCATGTCAAGGTCTACCTACTCTGCAATTGTGAAGAAAATCTGATTACCCGTCTTGGAGTTATTGCACTTTTTTCATCAAATTTTCAAAATTTTAATACTTTTCATTCTTTATTTCAAAAACGATAAGAGATAGATGTTAAGTGTAAACAGCAAACATGTTCAGTATGTCAAGATCAACCTACCCTGTAATTTTGCAGTAAATCTGATTACCCATCTTGGAGTTATTGCCCTTTTTTCATCAAATTTGTAAAATTTTAATACTTTTCGTCTTATATTTCAAAAACTATAAAAGATAAAGGTTATGTTTAAATTGCAAAAATTTGCAGCATGTCAAGATCTACCTACCCTGCAATTTTGAAGTAAATCCCATTACCCATTTTGGAGTTATTGCCCTTTTTTCATCAAAATGTATAATAATTTTAATACTTTCATCTTATATCTCAAAAACTATAAGAGATAGAGGGAAAGTTTAAACTGCAAAAATGTTCAGCATGTCAAGATCTACAAAATATTTCCCCACAGTTGAAAATGTGACAACTGTGTGAAGAGTTATTCCTGTTGAAATGCATTTTTTTGTTGACTCGCTGCTTTTGGTTACTCAAATAATCAAAG
>MJUT01057379.1:37063-48059 GCA_002080005.1 Gigantidas platifrons
CTTGGGAACAGTTTTTCCCATTCTCATGCATACAGCAGAAACAGGCAGAACAATATGATGGGTCTCCAATGTATCCCTGTCCCTTTCAGCACCAACTTCTGCACAGTAGGTGGAAATATCTGGCTGCATATGACAACAAAATATCCAAAAGAAAAAAATGAAAAACAAGCATCTGCAAAACACTACACAGAAAACTAAAGGTCTAGTAACACGATACCCACTAAAACCTGAGGGTGAACTCATGTGCTCCAGACAGGTTATATTTTATAGTAGTTCATGATCCACTAGTGAGCCAACTCAGTAGGCGAGATGCAATCCATCTGCAGTCGAACATTTCAAGCACCGTTAAGGAAATCACCTGAAACAAAAAAAGACATGAAATAAAAAGTAACACTTCAGTGTGAAAGGACAATTTATATATATACATATTTATACAAAAATCCATTGAAAAAACTAAGTCCAAACACAGTCGCTTGAATTTCAATGATTTAAATAAAGGAAGAGTAAAAAAAATATTGTATATACATGTACAGTTAGCTCAACGCGAATGGATTCTCTATCGTTTTCACCCTGATTTCGGTGAATATCGGTGTGCCGCCGTTAATTTCAGATTTTGCTCCCAAAATCCTCCCAAGCTGGTCCACCCAACACCGCGTGGTTTATGGTCGTCTAGAGTAATAAAAATGTTTAAATGCCTCCGGTAGTTAATCTGATTAGGATGTTACACATGTTACATGACCATCTATTGCGTTATTTATCCAAACCAGTAGCACTCTTACAACTTTAAAATGACGAAATTTTACCTTTTGGGCTCGTGCGATTTTTTGTGTAATACACAAAAGAATTTGCTTCGCTAGTGTATTTCAAATCAGCCAAAACCTGAACATACACGATTGATGCGTTGATGTTCTAGCGCCTTTCACATTGTAATGGCATTTTTTGATAATTTAGGGCGTTGGTATCATCTGCAGAAGCTCCAAAACTCAACTCGACGGGGTACTGACAAATGGTCAATGTCCATACCCCTATACGAGATAGTAATTCCGAGAATGTTACTATTTTTATCACAAGGGAAATCCTGCGGAACAGTCGGCATTTTAAATTAAAAAAATTAAGTCAACACAAAATATTTTAGTCTGCTGAAAAAAGACAAGTCGGTAGTGCAATTTTCAACGAAATAATTTCATCACAAATTTTTATTAGCACCGGATTCGAAAATATCGTTCTGACTAAGCCCATGCCTGATGGGGTACTGGTAGATATGATAACGTAACCCTTATTCCGCTTGTGCTCCATTTAGGGTTACGAATCGATCTCATTCAATGTATGGGAGCAAATTAAAAATTTCTTTTTGCCTATCTGGTCATAACTGATTATTCCCAACAATTTCTAAGTAATGGCGATATGAAATAAGTGTTACAATATCTGTTTCTATCTTCAAGACCGGTTTCGTATTTGAAAATTGTTACTTGTCTGCCATAACACCTTTATACGTAGACTCTTGCGTTACTTGTAATGGGCGGAGCTTATCCATATATGTGGATCTGAATGCCAAATATGGAAAACTTTTACTACGATGTTTACAATCGACATCTAAATAAGGATATCTCCAAAACGAGGCAAGTGCATGTGAAATAGCAACTTGTAAACAAAATGTCGGACAGAAAGAAGATTTCATGCATTCAAATTTTCAGATGGATATAAATCTACCATGGATTGATGCAGCGTTTACTTAACACCTCAAGGTTTACCTAAATATATTTATCTTTCACCCCCGTTAATTTTTCCAACCACTTACAATGGAATTAGAACAAAAAACCGCCCCGTGTGAATCACTCCGGGCGCTGCTCCCATACGTTGAATGGGATCGAATCGTAACCCTAAATGGAGCACAAGCGGAATGAGGGTTACGTTATCGTATCTAGGGTACTGGCAATTGACAAATGTCCATACCCCTATGTGAGATATTGATTCCGAGAATTTTACTGTTTTTAGCAAAAGGGAAAACACGCGGAACCAGGGAAATATTTTAGTTTGCCGAAGTCGAAGATGACAAATATTTTTTACTGATGACAAATATTATAAATAGTCACACAAATGGCAATTATTGCTTACCTGAGTTATTGATTTTTAATAACACCTGTCTGTATCCCGTGGAGAAAGTGGCATAGATCAATGGGATTAAAACCATAAATTTTACCGCGGCCCACCGATTCAGGTGAGAAACCCTGCTGATTTATGACCAAATGCTCCAAAGATACACCAAGATTTTTTCTGTGGATATCGGTGTATTTCAGTTTTACACCAAGAAATTCCACAGATTTTGGAGTGGGAGAATCCATTTGCATTGAGCTAACTGTATATAGTATATAGGGGAAGTTATGAAATGCATTTTTGTGCCAAAATGTAAACAATGGTCATTAGGCTTAAACGGACGCAAAGTGATATGCTTCGTGGATATTTTTCTACACTGGACATGTTTTTTTATTCATCCGTATTGTAAGAACCTTCATTCCGAGCATTTTACAAACATATGGGCCATTTTTTCACTGACGTTCAGCATCTGAGTTTGTTACAGTTGCCATGGTGGTACTCTTCAGCAGTGAATGAAAAGTTTTCTAATATCGAATCAACAACGGCAATTTCCCGGGACTCAAAATATCTAGCACATAGGTAAAGTTGTATGCAGAAGCAAGGTTTTGCTGTGTTTTTCTTACCATGAAACAAGCTACAAAACGTCATCATCGAATTTTGGTGTCATTTTTATATTTTGCGCCATTTCAACTTTGTAGATTATCTCCCCTTATATTCTACAAGTGAAACATTGAACAGTCAAAAATTGCTTTCTAAATTTCTCAAATGATCTAATTAATCGATTAAAATTCATATGAAGTGATTACCGCTAAATTTATGATTTTACAGATGCTTTGAAATAGTATTTCTCATCCACTGCTGAAGAGTACCACCGCATGGCGACTAACAAACTCAGATGCTGAACGTTAGTGAAAAAATGGTCCATACGTTTGTAAAATGCTCGGAATGAAGGTTCTTACAATACGGATGTATAAAAAAACATACCCAGTGTAGAAAAATATTCACGAAGCGTATCACTTTGCATCCGTTTGGGCCTAATAACGATTGTTTACATTTTGGTGCAAAAATGCATTTCATAACTTCCCCTATATACTATACATATACAATATTTTTTTACTCTTCCTTTATTTAAATCATTGAAATTCAAGCGACTGTGGTCCAAACCTGTAAAAAATTTGGGCAGCACAGCCCCTAGAAAAGTAGATTTTTTCCCCCTCCCTACACTCACAGGCTTTTAAGTTTGGACAAAGAGAGAAAATATACAAAGAAGTGTGGACAGTTCCCCTTATACCTAAAGGAACATACTTCTTCGCAGAGAAAGATAGTTTAAAAATATTAATCCAGCAAACTTACCTGTAAATTTAACCCCGACTTCCTCAGTGATTTCACAGGGAAATTTGGTCAAATTTCTTTTCATCAAAACGTCCAATGCATCTTTTCTTTCTGGGGAATTGTTGTTAGTATCTTTTCCGGACGGTCTCCCATAATGATAAATGCAACAAATTTAAAAACGGTTTTCAAATTCTTCCACAACTCGTATCTCTTCCTCGAAGTCTGGTTCAATACCTGCCACCCCAACGGTCACACTCACGGCAATGGCATCCGTTTTTCTCTGGTCCTTTTCCTCCGGATCTATCACATCTTCGAACATTTCTCTCCATGACCATTGGTTTGGAAAGCTATATAATCTGTTGGTTACAGCCAGTTTTATTTTATTGTCTCGCATATATTTTTCTGACGGAGAAGGAAACTGTAAATATGTTGCAGACAACATGCCATTTTCTTAAATGCGAGTTAAGAAATCTTGGTTTGTACGCCAGTAAAAGAGCTCTGACTTCCACTTCTACTTTTTCCTTCCCCTATACTATAAATACCCTGCTTTAACACGCTGGACAATGGGCATTAAAAAATAATACTTACTCTATATCGACAATAAAATAATTTGAGTCGCACCGATTTTTCAGAGTCGGTCGGGCTTGAGGGAAAAAAAATAAATTTATTTTTTGCCCTACCAGTTCTGTTTCAGGCTTGAAAAAAATATTAAAAAATCACACATTCAGACAATCTTTGTTGTCATTCGCTAGCATAATGATTTATCTTTCCGACGAGACATCATTTTTCACAACTGCTTCACTCTAGAAGTCAGAACACCCCTGGACACTTGAAACTTTGCTCGGAAATAGGTCACCAACGTTTTGCTATGACAGACAGTCAACGTAAGCTTTGTTAAAAACATATCAACAATTTACTTTAAAAAAAGCAATTGATCAATATATACAAGACACGATACAAGTATTTGAGTTCTGACATAATTTATACATGTATTCAGAACTGACGCGTATTCTCACAATACAAAAACAACCAACGAACCGACCGCAACTTAACAAATCAGACAGACCACAGGTGAACATTTGGGACACTTGAAAGACATTGAAATATCTAAATATAAACGATTCTATTCATTTGAAAGGCCTTGAAATATCTAAATATAAACGAGAATCGAAAGCACGGATGCCGAAAAAAATTTGTTGTTTATTTTTTGTTAATTGTGGCTCATTTAGCTTTCTGAACATTCAAAAGGTAAAAATATAAAATGAAAACACTGTTGCAGATAGAAATGTATTATGTGAGAGAATACACTCCAACTTGTAGATTCTTAAAAATAATTAACTCGACCCTGACGGGTCTCGTTGATTATTTTTAAGAATCTACAGTTGGAGTGTATTCTCCACTACTTAATTTTTATTTAGTAGCCCAAAGCTGTATTTAATCAACTAAATGCATATCAAATGTTATGTGATTAGATAATGTGAAAAGGGGAAACATCCTTATAACAAATAAACAATTCCTACAAATAAATTTGTTACAATATAATTATTGCAATGTAATCAAAAAGTAATCACGATTACACCACTTTTTTCTTCAGTAATCGATAACATATGATTATTTGTAATCATAAAATTTTATGATTACTGATTACATGTGATTACTCATAAAAATGTAATTGATTACAGATGATTACGATTACCCCATCCCATATGGTAGTTGGATTTATAGATAACTATGTAATCAGTGCATATCACCACTGATGTTTTGAGTTCAAATCTCGATCAAGGCGTGGTTTATAACATTAAGAGATAAAGTTTGTTAGTTACTTGTGACAGGTCGATGGTTTTCTTAGGGTACTCCAGTTTCCTCGACCAATAAAACTGACTGCCACAATTATTGTTGAAAGTGGAGTTAAACACCATCAAACAAATATACAATATATAATTGATAGTGTAGTGTTGATTGGTATTATTACAGGAATTGATTAACAAATATCTTTGATCACCTTTATTATTTTAACAAACATCTTTTATCACCTTTATTATTTTAACAATTAGCTTTGATGACTTTATTACGAAAAATAGCCACTTTTGTCAGAAAATCATAGTTGGAATGAATGTGAACTTGAAAGAAAATTCTCTGAATGGCTTGTATTCTTTGATCTTTGAGTAAATTGATGAAATTGGTACTTGTATATAAGATCTTAGATGATATTTTATGGAATTCTGTTACTTACATGTAGGTTGAAAGTCCTGGTTCAACTACTCACAGGGTTTTTGCTGGCTCTATTGGGAATTGCCACCTAACCTAAATTGGGAAATTTTATCGACAAAATATGAATTTGATATGAACTTATAGGCAATAATAAACAAAACAACTTTGCAGCAGAATTTATTTCACTCAATTACAACATCATTTACATATCTGTCCTTTTCATTTTTGAATTTGTCTACAGTACTAATGTGTCAAGATTACTATCTGACAGTTTGTCCTTTCCTTCCATGGATCATACATGTATCAAAAGCTTCCAAATTCATTTGGGTCAATCTTTACCTCAGAAGAGTTTTAATCAAATTCATATATGAATAGCTCCTTTCCATAGAAGCAGGGTAACGGATGGGTGAATGAGTTGTATCACAGGAATCGGAAATTTTATCGATATGATGAGAAATACGTTATAAATGACCAGTGAACTTCATTGGTCATTTATAACATACATGTATTTCTCATCATATTTATAAAATTTCCGATTCCTGTGGTGGTATCAGTTTGAATAAGTTCACAATATTTACACAAATAACCTGATATGATTCAATACAACTATAATATAACCAGGGAAAACTTTGCTCATACTTAAGTGAAATAAACCTTCTTTCATCCAACTCTGAATTTTTAACTTTATTTGTGCTGTCTGTAATAGAAGATAAGAGTAGCAACACTATCAGTATCATCGCCGTGAGTTTGACATTCGACTTCACAAACGCTGATTTCATCATCATTTTCCTTGGGTTTCTTCTTTTTCGTTGTCACGAAAAAAGAATAAATTGACAGTGTTTGTTTTGCCTCTTTAGGCTTTATTTTTATTCATGTAATATTTATTGCTGTGACACATGTTTACGTCAAAATAGAACGACGAACGATTGTGCAGAAAAAGCTTACAACCTAGTTACAGACGACCGGATATGTAATCGCGTAATATAAAAAAAAGTTTCCAGAAACGGTTACTAAATTCAGATTTTTACCGACAATAACTCCAATCAGTTTGGGAATTATCTAACTGATTTTTGGAAAATGGACCCTATTTTTCATTGTGAATGCGGCCGAAATTCTGCAGTAAAATAAGGGGAGCAAAAACCCTGGACTCATGTTTTTTAGCACAGCACTGCATTATAGAGTAAAATATTTATATCTACTGAAAATTGTGAGTTTGATACTGACGAGTTCTACATACCAAGCAGTTATCATGCTAACCCACTTGCCTCAAGCCCAGAACAAGTAAAACTGTGAAAATTATGAAAGAAGTTGTTGGAATAAATAGAAAATATTTCTAAATATCATTATCATTATGGCTATCTATAACCCAACCTATATTTTGATATACCGGTAATATACACATAGATCGTTTATTATTTTCTAAAAATATCTTAATCTGTATCTAAATATGGGCAAACAGACCCAGGAAGAAAATGATTTAGGGTCAACAGACCCAGGGCGAACAGGAATTAGGGTCAACAGACCCAAGGCGAACAGGAATTAGGGTCAACTGACCCAAGGCGAACAGGATTTAGGGCAAACAAACCCAGATTTGGAACAGCCACAGGAGTCTGATATTATTTCCATTCAGGCATTGGCATTTAGCCAGAAATAATCCAATCATAATATTTTTCGACTTCCTGCTGTTGCTACATGTAGATACATACATGTACACATTAAAAACATCTGGAAAAACAATTAAATCCAGGGATTTTTGCAATAAGAAGTCACCTTTGGGACAAAGAAGAAGTGGCCTTTTTAAGACAGGTGACCTCTTAAAAGAGGTTCAATATACATGAAAATTTCTATGACAGGACAAGAAAGAGGTGACCTTTTAATACAGGTGACTGCTTAATAGAGGTGACCACATGGGCACTTTGGCTGTGTAGAGATTTTTGCATTGATTAGCTACTCAAACTAAGCAGTGCTAATTGTACATTTTGTACCTGTAAACATGAACGATTGAATTTGAATTTGAATTTTGGTGTTTATTTCAGCAATATTTCAGCTATATCATGGCGACCAGTTTTAGTGGTGGAGGAAGCCGGAGTACCCGGAGAGAACCACCGACCCTGGGAAAGCAACTGGTAAACTTTATCACTTGCGGCTGCGAATCGATTGCACCCTTTTTAGCTCACCTGACCCAAAGGGTCATGTGAGCTTTTGTCATCACTTTGCGTCCGTCGTCGTTGTCCACGTCTGTAAACTTTTCATACTTTCATCTTCTTCTTTGAAACTACTGAACACATTTGGACCAAACTTGGCAGAAATGTTCATTGGGAGGTCCTCTACCAAATTTGTTATTTTGGTTTAGATCGGAAAACCAACATGGCCGCCAGGGCCAATAATGTGTTCTGATTGGTTGAAACTTTGAAAATCTTCTTGTCAGAAACTACTCAGCCGATGGAATTGTAACATTATAGAAATGGTGACTGGATGGTCCTCTACTAAATTTGTTATTTTTGTGCCGTTCGCATATCCAAGATGGCCGCCATGACTCGACTTAGTTTTAACATAGGACCCTATGGGAAAAATGTTAAAAAAAATTTTCCTCTGAAACCAGTAAGTCAGTTTAAAGCAAACATGGCATGAATGGTCCTTAGGTGGTCAACTTTCAAAAGAATGTCATGTGATCCCGACCTCCATCCAAGATGGCCACCATCAGCGAACATAGTTTTAACATAGGACCTATGGGGAAAATGTTTAAACAAAATTTCCTCTGAAACCAGTAAGTCAATTTAAAGCAAACATGGCATGAATGGTCCTTAGGTGGTCAACTTTTAAAATAATTTCTTGTGACCCCAATCTCCATCCAAGATGGCCACCGTCAGTGAACATAGTTTTAACATAGGACCCTATGGGAAAAATGTTTAAATTTTGTTCCCTCTGAAACCAGTAAGCCAATTTAAAGCAAACATGGCATGAATGGTCAACTTTCAAAATTATATCCAGTGACCCAGACCTCCATCCAAGATGGCCGCCATCAGCGGACATAGTTTTAACATAGGACCCTATGGGAAAAAATGTTTTAAAATCTTCTCCTCTGAAACCAGTAAACCAATATAGCAAACATGTCATCGGTGGTCAACTTCCAAAATTGTGTTCAGTGACCCCAATCTCGGTCCAAATTGACCGCTGTCAGCGGCCATAGTTTTAACATAGGACCCAATGGGAAAATTGTTTAAAAGTCTTCTCCTCTGAAACCAGTCATCCAATTTAAAGCAAACATGGCATGGATGTTCCTTGGGTAGTATATACTTTCAAAATTGTGTCCGGTGACCACAACCTTCATCCAAGATGGCTGCCATGAGCAGACATAGTTTTAACATAGAACCCTATGGGATTTGAATAGTAACTTAGATGTATTCGGCATGCAGACATTCTTAAGAGGACTTATTTATATCAGGTGAGCGATACAGGCTCACCTGAGCCTCTAGTTTGTAATTTACAAAGCTGGGCGTGAACCCACGCCGTATTGCCGTATTGGTGATAGGCTTGTATGAGTTGTAAGATCCAACGACCTAACTCATTGAGCCACCCAGGCCCCCATGAACGATTGAGAATTGAATTTATGTCATATGGTTGAAGAACATATTCGATATTTGAATAACATGACTCATGAGGAAAGAATATAGAAGGGACGTCCATTAATTTCAAGGTGAAATTAACATCTAGTCAGTGTTTTCATTTGAAGCCGGGAACCGGCGCATTTAACCGGCTATTGCTATAAAATCTCCGGCTATGAATTTTTCAAGCATGGGTTTAATGCTGAAAAGTAAATCCAGTTGTCTTTTCTATTTTAATTGTGTAAGTTTGTCATTTGCCGGCATGTACTCTCGGAGTGAACATGGTATTATATAGGCCTAATTCGGGGATTGAAAACAAATCTGTGTTTGAGCTTGGTTACGATTTGACCTTAATTTCGTGTATGAAAAAGTGCTGCTGTGACAAAGAAACGAGTCGATGGCCATTTTTTCTTTCGGCCTCAAATCATTCTCGTCCCATTTATAATATTTCAATTACTTCCGGTTTAAATTATCTAACGGTTTCGTTTACTTCAGAGGATAAATATGCAATGACCGAAGGCTGAAGAAGGGAAGAATTAATTATTTCTAAAACATTACGATTCACAGTAGGAATAATAAATAAAAGTTTTATCATTCCAACGAAAGATTCGAGGCCGACTACAGCTTTGGTCCGAATGACATTGATAACATCGACAAAGCGGCAGAAATCATTATTAAGCTTTTGTCAAAAAAAGCAAAAAGATGATTAAAATAATTTGAATTAATTGATTGAAATAGTGAACTGTGAAGGGAATATAACCCACTTTTATGTTTTCTATTAAAGTAAGCATGGTCTGATCTTGTAACGTTGAATCGGTATGGAAAAAGGGGGTACTACCACGTGGGTACTACTACTACCGAATACGATGAGCACCAGCCCAAGAGTAGACCAGTAAAACTTAGTTTAATATTGTTCAGACCACTAAATATTTTCAGTTTTTATTTAGAACTACATTTGTATATAAAATAAATTGCAGAAATTTGATTCGGGCCAGTAAATTCAAATGTTCATTTTGGGAACTGGGCCAGTAAGATGCCACATTTCTTTTAAAGTTCTGACTCGAATATCTTGAATGATATTGCAAATATTCGATGTCCCTAGTCATTTTCAAGAATACCCTGTCTGACATTATTTTGATTTTCTGTTTGAGGACATGGGATATTCATGTATATGCATTAACATGAAAAATCCTAATCCTAATCCTATGGCCTTAATGGCACGACTAGTCCTCTTTGTACTATTTTTTTCTCTCTAGTGTTATTCCTTTTTTTTGGTGATTTCTCTCTGTACTTTGTTGTAATATATAATTAGGATCAGGTCAGGGATTTGCTGTAGGGCGGCTGGACAGGTGGTTAAACGTCCAGTGGATGTGATGAACTCTCCTACAGCTTCTAGTATTTTCTTATGTGTTTCAGTGTCTTGTTCTTCTCGAGTTAAAAATATTTCTATTGATGTCTTTGTTATTCCGATTAATTTATTAGTATTGTTTTGTAATATTTCTTGTTGTCTTTCATACAGTATCTAGTCAGTCAAACTATAGACTAAATGTATATGCAGATGTCCAGTGTGCGAAATTAGCGGTAGACCGATAGACCGAGTCTACTTAAAATTCAATTGGTCTACGTTGTTAGCGATTAAAGTAGACCTATTGTCTATGTAAAATTTTGTAAAGTTGAAATTTTTATTTTAATAAACTATGAATAAAATGCTGCAAAGTAAACACTAACATCGGCAAATGTTTTTAGCAATTCAA
>MJUT01057379.1:48494-89233 GCA_002080005.1 Gigantidas platifrons
GTTTTGAGATGCATACATATTGAGGATGGCAATAGATTCATGTTGTCAACTGAAATTAATAAGGGATGAAAACCGGAAGTTGACATTGATGATGTAAAATTCGGAACGGGATCGGACAGATAGATCATACGGATTGTTGGCTACATCAGCCTTACCTTTTTTGATAACAACATACAGAAGAACATTTAATTAAAAAAATATTTGCATTAAAATTTATAGATACTAGTAACCAAAGCTAAAGTGAATAACTTGTCAATTTGTATTTCAATTGCAAATGTAAATTTTGGTGTATATCTATTTTCCATTGATGTTCTAAAATTTCCCAAAAAGATATGTATTGGATACTTTAAATACAGTTAATTTTTTTACCATACTGCAGAATATATTTTCAAATTTATAATTTTATGAAATGAAAATTATTTGCTACCTTTTACTCGTTTACAAATAAAAATACAACATCTGTATATGTAGGATTAAATAGTATCCACTGTGAAATATTGTCCTCTGTTATAATTGTTTTCTATGATAAAGTCTGAGGACGGAATAAAGCGCAGAGGTGACTTCTTTTGGTCTGATGGGGATTTTTCGTTTGAAAAAGATACAATCGGACACAATTTCACAGGACACTATTATGTCTTACATATACACATAGAGCATGCAGTTAAAGGAATAAGTAAACACAGATGTTTACATATATTTAGTTATATTCACTGGGAACTATGCACTACTGGATATGTATGGCGACTGACATTAGTTTGCTCTGTGAACAATCACACAAAGACACCCTGTCTAATTCGACTATGTACTAAATTGCCATCAGACGTCATTAAAGAAACATTTTTTATAATATATAATATCAATTTTTATTATTCGGTCCGGTAAATTTGACTTTGGTACAGTGAGCGACACAGGCTTAATTAAAGCCATAAACCAGGTCTATGTTAATCTTGATGGGTCTATGCTAATCTTGTTTTTCATAGACCCATTGTCTATGAAACTGATGCTTTTAGTTTCTCACACTGGATGTCTATGACTATGAATATAAGAAACTGCCTATCCCCTTCTGAATCACATGCTTGAGTTATCCCTTAAAATATTTTATGGGGGTTTGGTCATTTGTGATTGTATATTTTCAAAATAAATGTTTATTGAAATGTACCAGTCTTTGACAACTTTCATTCTTCATTTAATAAAAAAAAATTGTATTGATACTGGTTTGTGGTTACATTAACAATCAGATTCTTGAATATTACTAAAATCTGAAAGTTCTTTTCTGTTATTAAGAAAAGTTAAATGCATACTTTATTTCAAAATCTTAAGAGTGAAATTATAGTAAGAATATAGAAAAGGTTAGCAAATTAACAAGTATATTCTTTAAATGTGCATTTAATATGATAATATAAGCTTTAAGATAAGAAATTCATAATGATGCTATTTTAATTATTCAAAAACTGCAAAGAATCTGAATGCTGATATAACTTCATACTATGTTAAGGAAATGAAGCAAACACCAATATTATCAAATCTTTATTTTCAATAGAACATAATCATAGGGGAAGTCCATATTTCTTTTCTGAATGATCAAGTTTATTTCTACTGCCTACCAAACTTGTACATTTATCTCAGTTTGACCTGAAAAATTGCAGAACCATGTGACATCTTTCTTAGAAATAACAATGGAAAATGACTGATGGTTTTTAACTTCATCTTGAGAAATCATTCTCAATGAAAAATTGTTCAATGGTCAAGAAGATTTTTTAAAGTTAGGAAACACCCTCAAAAGCAAGTCAAAAATCGGCTGTGGTCCTTCCACCTGCACCCTTACCAAAGCTTTTCACTGAACCCATTGGGGGCTTTCTGACTCTCGGCCGAATTTTCTCTCCGTCTATAATTCTAAAATCTCCCCCTATCAAAATTTGTAGTGAAAACACTGCTAGTAAGTGTTGACCAGATCATCGGATTCTTGATTCCAGAGTGACATCACACTGTGTAATTGACCAATCAATGATTAGCATTTCTGATATGAAGAAAATATTATGAGGTGAAGCCAAGCAAATTTCTCGGGATTTTACATAGACATGTATTAATTTTTTCGATATCTTCCAACAGACGTTATTTATTGTAAATAAAAAAAATCAGCTCTGGTCCTTGTATACACTATATCAGATATCTAGTTTGATTTTCATCAATTTATATTAGACAGGTTTATTTCAATTAAAATAAAGGATATTAAATTTTCCATTGAAATGGAGGTAAAATCTAGAGTATATTCATGTTGTCTTAGTACTCTTACCTCCATTAATTATTAAATGTTCTGATAAGAGAATTGTGCACAATCGGTAATGTATGGTTGTCTGATACAAACAGCGATTGATGCAAATTAATAAATGGAGAGTTCATGACCTTGGCTTGTGAGATGGTTGTCGATAGAGGGCGCAGTAATCTTTTTACTTGTATAACTTTGTTTGGGACAGTTTACGCTTTTCATAAACCGCTTAGCGGTTCATTAAGCATAAACTGCCCCAAACCAGGTTATATTGTATAACCTGTTCAAAAATTGAAAACATTCCTTAAATATATGTGTTTCTATTCTACTATACTATACGTGAACAGAAAAGCTTCCTTTAATCAGAGACATACATGTATTATAATTATATGTCTCTGCTTTTGTTGGTAAAAAAATAAATCAAATCGGACATTGAGACAATAATCGACTTCAGGAAAAAAATTGTAGTTATATCAAATAATAAACAATTTTGATGTCTATAATATTTCAGAGCACACAGACAAAATATGAGCGGCATGAACCAAATGTTTATGGACCCTTTTGGTGGTAATTTTGGACCCAGGATGATTGCAGATCGACATGATCGTAGACCCGAAGATAGTTCAAGGGCAGTACAACCCCAAATGAACGACCCATTTGGTTTTGGAATGTTCGACAGTATGTTTAGTAACATGAGAAATATGATGTCCAACATGCATCAGCCAATTGTAAGTGTAAATGAATAGAAATCCAAACATGATAGAACTGCATCCATAGTGTAATGGTTAGCATACTGTACATGCCTTGAGTGCGGTAGATCATGGGTTCGAGCCCTGATCTAGATCAAATTAAGGACTATGAAATTTGTATTTGGTACTTCTCCGCTTAGCACGCAGCATTAATGAGTAAGAGCAAAGACTGTATCACTCAAAACCGCATCAGTGGTGTAATGGTTAGCGTCGATTGCTGTAGATCGAGGGTTCGAATTCCTGTTGCATTAACCCAAACTGGCCAAAGTAAAAGACTATAAAATTGATATTTGCTGATTCTCCACTAAGGATAAAGAGCGAAGACTGATTGGCTCGTAATCAAGATAATTTTTCAGAGTGGAGTGACATGTCTACCTGTGAACTGCCGTTTCAGTGAGCTAGCAATATAAAAATCCAACTAAGCGTGTTGGTCTAGTACAAAGCAGACATTATCATCATCTCATTGAAAATAACCTTGTTCTCGCCATAATATAGTTGAAAAATTGCTGAGTTGATGTTAAACAACAATCACTCACTCCTACGTGGTAACTGGTATATTGTTTGTAAATTGTTCTCATCACGAATAAAGCTGAAATACTGCTGACTTGATACTAAACATCAACAATCAATCAATCAATTAACCAATCTTATGTTCTCATCACGAATTAAGCTGAAATACTGCTGACGATACTAAACATCAACAACAATCGATCAATCAATCAATTAACCAATCTACAGTGTATGTTCTCATCACTAATAAAGCTGAAATACTGCTGACTTGATAGTAAACAACAACAATCAATCAATCTACAACAATCAATCAATCAACCAATCATTTTTTGTTGTCATTGTAGGATGGAGCTGGCAACAATCCAAATGGTCACATGTACAGCCAGTCATCATTTATGTCTTACTCAAATACTGGTGATGGTGCCCCTAAAGTTTACCAGGCTTCAACATCAACACGAAGAGCTCCCGGTGGGGTAAGGATAATTGTTAAATACAGTCTAATCTGTATATAAAAGCCATTCAAGGGAACTAAAAAATGTGTGGCCTTTATGAGCAATTACCCTTTATATACAGGTTAAAATTATATGCATTATTCATAATGGGGAAAATGAGACTGCCTTTGATAGTCAGTGATTTGTTATATATAGAGGTATCTTTTAAGGCAGGTATGACTGTACACTGTGAAATATAAAATTTAAGACCTCCCTTTCTGCAATGAAAGAGTGGCTGTATAAGGGAGATGGCCTCCCTTCAAGAGGATAATTTAGTTGTGTTTTGAAATACAAAGATGAAAATATCTACAGTAGTTCCTCCCCCCCCCCCTCTTTATACATGTTACCAGGGCTCTCCTTCTGCCATGAAAATGTGGTCTTATAAAAGAGGGGTGTCCTCTCCTTAGGTTGGAAATTTAGTAATACATGTATGTATTTTACTATATCTCAGTGCATCGGAAATCTGGCCTTTTGATTGGGGTGGCCTCTCTTGAGGAGAACATGGACAATTTAGTAGTATTTTTATATACCAGTGACACTGTCTATGTGAAATCTGGCCTTATAAGAGAGGTGGCCTTTGGTGGGAATGACCTTATAAAGGGGGGCTACTGTATATACTATAACACATTCTCCAGTGGTACATAGACACATTGATGAGTATGATATGCATTACATGCAGTGTATATGAATAAAAAAAAATTCACAAAACATGCTCCTCCCTCAGGCATGGCCTATAGGTGATCACCTCTGCTGATATTAGCTATTCTGATTGGGCACTTCAATTTCCTTTCTTTCAAAGACATTTGAATTATTTCGCTTTCCAAATCTTTTGACTGATGAAGGTTTTTACAGAAACATGTTGTACACATGATATTAGATATCACTGTATCTACTGTCCAACCTGCCTTAAAGTGCACCTCTTTATAACAAATCACTGTATATAAAGGACAGTCTCATTTTTTCCATAAATGAATAGTGCATATTATTTTCACCTGTATCTAAATAAGGGGATATTTTCAGATTCCCTTGAGTGGCCTTTATATACAGGTTTGACTGTGTTGTGTCCCTTGGTGCTGATATGACAAAATTGACAAATTATTGTGATGTTTATATGTGATGAATGTGATAGGACCAAGATCACATTATTTAAACCTCGCATTAGTAAATACATGTTTACATGTATGTTGAATTTGTATTCCTGGTTTTTATGTGTTAATGATATTCCATAGATAAGCATGCCATGACATCATGTCTTGACAAGTAAAGGTTGCCTGCTGAGATGTACTTTTAAAGGTGTAAATTGACGCTAAACCTAGCATTTTCACCTGTACATTCAGGGCTCACCAAACCAGGCGACTTGGGCAACAAAGTCGCCTTCACGGCTCTGAAGTCGCTCCAACTCGGCCCAAAAGCGAAATTTCAGTCGCCCTGTTATTTTGAGACGTCGCCTATAAATTTTCAATAATCATACTTTTTCTTCAATATTCACGTAAAAGAAGCTCCCATGTTCCTGAAATATGACCCATACAGGGCTTGATGTTCAATATTTTATTCCAAACTCGTTAATTGCATCCTTTTTAAGATCGTTGTACAGCACACGTTCGTTTTGTGAAAGGTAGGGGAACATGCGGTAGTGGGGAAAGAAACGTTAAAATCGGGATCGATTTTCGGAAGTCTCCCAGATTTTCCCTCACTTCGCCCTTAAGTCAACAGAGAGAAGTCAAGTCGCCCTGTTTTTACTATGTGTGGTGAGCCCTGACATTACTTTGTGAATTTACGGTTCTTATTTATTGTGGTGCTGACATGAAATTGATTTGAGGGGCCGTCATGGTCGTGATATATGGTAGTTGGATTTATAATTACCTGTGCAGTCAGTACCTATCACCACTAATGTTGTGAGTTTGAATCCCGCTCATGGCGAGGTGTACTCTATACAACAATATTTCAGTTATATCATGGCGGTCAGTTTTATTGGTGGAGGTAACCGGTGGACCCGAAGAAAACCACCGACCTGTCGCATGTCACTGACAAACATTATCACATAATCTTCTTGTACACCTCGCCCTGATCGAGATTCTAACTCACAACATCAGTGGTGATAGACACTGATTGCATAGGTAGTCGTAAATCCAATGACCATACAATCACGGCTATGACGGCCCCGTCAGTGATTATGATGTGACGGATGTGTATCAAAATTGAAAAGTGTAAATATTATGATAAGAAATGGGTATACATGTATGCAACATACATAGTGTTAGAGAATACAGTGATTGGGATTACCACGCGCCCCGCGCCATAGTCGCATTACCCGACGAAATGGCGCATTTCCACATAAAAACTCTGCGTCATACGCGCGCATTCGTTTTCTGATGAAGTCAGACGTACATACAGCCGAACCGTTCTGTCAAGACTGCACAGACATAGTCCCATTGAAAATAATTTAATCCCAATCAATGTATCTAATTCATAATTTAGTTTTTATTTCAAAATGATCTGTGAAAGTTCAACTGCAAATCAACATCGATATCTGGTACCTTGTGTACATACAATTTTATACCTTTACATACGGAATTCAGGCTTAAATAAATGGTAAACCAGTTTCAAAAACTGATATATCTGATGACCGCAAAGTACAACAATGAGCAACAACGGACTTATAACACTTTCCCGGCGGGAAGTATCGGATACCGATCAGCATGTCACTTTCCCGTGGTTTTTTTTACTTTCTCCGGGAAACGTGAAATAGGAATTTTCATGCATTGCACAGTGTTTATCATGCATATCAGATGGATTTTTTTGTCCAGATCAAGGTTTAAGCCAAGAATTAAAAAAAAGTGTTAAGTTCAAGCTCATATGTCCTTCATCCTATTTATTCAAACAGAAGGGTGTGAGTTGTCAGATAGTTTATAGATCTCCTCCACCCATGTATTAAAGTTTGTAAAATGTTTCTGTTCTACATTATTTTTCACACTGGATTTTGGCGCATAGCTCTGTCATTATGGCCCATTCATATCAAAAATGTCCCATTGACAAGGAAGGGAAGGGGGCCATAGTCCCATTGAATTTTTTTTAATCCCAATCACTGAGAATATACAATTTATTTGTACAAGCTTTAATTTAGATACAGGTAGAAAAGCAAGCCTTTGATGAGCTTTTCTAACCTGTTTCGCAGTGAATGCAAATTAATTTGATAATTTATAATGACAATGTCCGTATAAACATGTTTATCATGTAATATCAAAAAGTCCAAAACACCTGCCAAATAGTCTGAAAATATCTTACTTTAATTTGATATTTTGTCCATTCTCAAATGAACAGCCATTAAACATGTTAATCGTTTAGAAATTATTCTAATACTAAGATTTACATATTGTATTTCTCGACATTTATCAGTAGATAGGCCTTTTCTGAATTTTGGACATCGTTTTTGACTTGTGGCTATTTTTCATCCAGTTTTAATGCCCTTTTTTTAGAAAAAAAAAAAAAAGAGTATCTGTAAGGGTCATTTATGGACCATAATTTTTTTTTCTCCAAATTTCACTTGTTTGGTAGGTATTTTTATTTTAATACAGTTTCCTTCTTTGAATTTTTTGTGCTCTGTACTCAACAGATTTCCTCTATCTTTTATGGTTTCAAAGATAATTTAAGCTCAACCACATTCCAAAATTTGTAAAAAAAAAAAAAAAATATTGTACAATATGTACATCCAATGTTCTTCTCTTTTTTTTTTGGCAAAATGCTCATCTTTATGATTATAAGTCAGTACAGAAAATGTTCCTTTTTGTGGCAAAGAGACTAAATGCAGTCCAAATTTGAAAATTTCACATATTTGGTAGATTTTATATTTTCATATAATTTTGACATGTTTAATTGTATCTTTTTCTTTCAATTGATTGTTTAATTATGTTGAATTATACTCCTTAAGTTATAGCATTCCCTGCCTGTGGTTTTTTTCAATCAGATTTGACCTACATGTATCTGATTCTTTATGGTTTCCAAGATGAAATGGATTGAAGAGGGCTAAAAGGACCAATGCTTAAAATAGTAAAACAAATTCCCCGTAGGTCCAGCATATTACCGGTACTTTAGTGCGTCAAGCAAAATGCTATGTCTACACATGCTTTTAATATACAGTTGTTCAACTTTCTCTTGTAGACATGCTACAATTTTATCATGCTGCACTTGGCATATGCATACACCCTTGATTTTTTCATCCTGTAAACTCTGCTTTTTCATGATAATGATATACACATAACCAGACGAATGATACAGGCTGAGCCTCTTGTTTTTATTGTTGATCTTAATGAGATCGCAACAATTATGTTGTCCATTATGAGCAAACATATTCCCTTAAATGAGTTTAAAAAGCAACCAATTGAAGTGGCATAGTAGAGATCATAAAGTCATATCGCCAGGGCCGAATTATCCTTATTCCTTATTAGTTATTTCCTATAGGGTAGTATAGAATGCAGCCTAAGACCCTAGCCCTCAAGCTTGGGGCCTGTTTGAGGGGACCCCTTAATTGCATTAGCCCATGGCCAGGGGTCCCATTAGGTCATAATCTGGCCCTGCATACAGCAGTCAAATTTACAAGTTATGAGTAAAATACGGAAGCAGATTACGTTTATGTACAAATGTACCGTTCACTTGTTTAGAATTTAAATCTCTAGATATGTCAAAAAGAATCTCGATCATCATTACGTTTGCCGAGAATGACACATAATGATCATTCTTTCTGGTTCTTTTTTATATATATTCATTGTTTAGGTTTATGGTGTTTAATGCCACTTTTAACAATATTTCAGTTTAATAGTGTCATTCAGTTTTTTTGGTGGGAGAAACCAGAGTACCTGGAGAGAACCACTGAGCTGCTGCAAGTCACTGACAAACTTGTCACATAAGATTGTATCGAGTACACCTTGCCATGAAAGGGGTTCAAACTCACAACTTTAGTGATGATCGGCACTGATTGCACAGGTAGTTGTAAATCCAACTACCATACGATCATGGCCACGTCAGCCCCTTATATTTAATTGTAACTGAGTAATATTTGTGATATTCAGATAAAAGAAACAAAGAAAATGGAGAGAGATTCAGAAACTGGTTTGGAGAAAATGGCTGTTGGCCATCATATAAATGAAAGGGGTCATGTGATTGAGAGATCAAGAAATAGAAGGACAGGGGACCAGGACGAAAACCAGGAGTTCATTAATCTTGATGACAGTAAGACTTAATTTAGTTCAATCAAATGTTTTTTTTATTATATATCAGAATGTGTTGTTTGTTTAAGAAGTTAACTGAAAATATGTTTTGTTAGGTGCAATTGTACTTGATGACTTGGCTTACAATGTTAAATCACTCATAATTGTAGTTTATTATCATAAAGCATGTGCTAACCTCCATAACCTTGATGAGTCTGTGTCAGTTTTATGCTTTGAAAAGGATAATTCACTGGCTCTTACAAACGTTTGCAAGACATACATTCTAAAGACAAAACATATTCAGACAAACTCTATTTCCAGAAAGGTTCAAGATGATCGATTTTGAAAAATTATAATCGATCGTTGTTGAAATTCAAATAATTGACCGATCAGAACACAACTAGTCAGAAATTCAATAAACAAAAGAAAACATTTTGACTAAAGAATTGTCTGGATATTTGTATATGACTCAGAATTCTGCTGTCAAATTATATTATTTGTGTCCCAGGAACAGAAATTTAAACTATTGTTTGTTTGTTTGTTTGTTTGTCCAAAATTCAAATCATAATTTTTTTTAAAATAATATCAGGTCAAGCTGAAGAATTTGACAAAGAATGGGGACAAAAAACAAGAGAGCATCGCCACAGTCCTTCCTCTCTGGAGTATGCACGGAGGAGAGAACGATCTGATCGTAGGCGTGAACACCTCGCTATTGATGGAGGCAAGAGAAAAGACAAACACACATACAGGGAAAGAGATTGAAATTGGTATATAGTATTTATTTCTTTATTACAGTGCACACAATTAATACAGCTGCCTTTTGGACAAAGCGATATTTAGGGTTAGGGGTAGGGTTATGGTGTTTAATGCCACTTATAACAATATTTCAGTTATATCGTGGCAGTCAGTTTTATTGGTTGAGGAAACCAGAGTACCTGGAGAAAACCACCAACCTGTCACAAGTCACTGACAAACTTTTTATCACATAATGTTGTATCGAGTACACCTTACCATGAACAGGATTTGAACTCACAACATTAGTTGTGATAGGGATTGATCATGTAGGTAGTTTTAAATCTAACTACCATGCAATCAGGACCACAACGGTCCCTGCTATATTTTGGTGATAAGTGAGGATGTCAATATATTGAGGAGAAATTTTATTTTAAACTACAGTCAAACTGCCTTAACGGTCACCTGAAATAAACGGTCACCTCCGATATGCGGCCATTCCAATATCCTCCCGACCGTTTTCGCTATTTATTTTAACTGAATTAAGCGGTCAGCGGCCATCAAAATCGAGACAGCGGACACCCTTTTACTTTGTTAAACGGTCATGTGCCTTTGTGGCCAAATATTCAAATCCATTCAAATTAGGTTCGTTATGTCAAAATTATAAATTAAATCAATTAACAAACCTGTCCAGGTGACAACAGCATGGCCTCCAGTGTTTACCACGTCAGGTGATATTTATTTTGATAACTGATCATTATCATTTGTAAAGAAAACAATTGGATTTCTTAATTGAAACCTTGAAGTCATAATCATGAATGAAATATCATTTAATGATAAATTTGAAAGCGTTTGATGTCGTGACAACAGAGTATCATACATTGTAGAGAAACTCTGAATTGAAGCCACTCAACAGTCTGTTGTGTACATCGATATCACTAATAAATTTTATGAAACAATATTCATTTAAAATCGCTGAACCCTCTCTTAATAACATTCCAACATCTTGGTAAATTGCCGATAAGCTTTTACAGAATACATGTAGGTGTTATTTTTTTTTTATTAGTGTTCAATTACGTGGTATTTGTAGATTTACATGAAAGATCGTTTTGTTAACAGTTTCGTAAATTTTAAATACACGATTGTGTATTGCCGTATTATGTAAATGTATCATGTTCATGATGTATTATAATCAAATGCAGGTTTCTTTTCTCTCTGTTTTTATTTATTTTTAAAAAAAATCAATACTCACGCACGTGTTGAAAATACATACAAATGATTATCAAAATATTGTATAAATGACTGACTGACATTATAAAAAGAATTGGCTAACGTTCCTAAAATCTCAAACCTTGATTTTTTATTTATTTTAAAAAAATCAATACTCATGCACGTGTTGAAAATACGTACAAATGATTATCAAAATATTGTAAATGACTGACATTAAAAATAATTGGCTAACGTTCCTAAAATCTCAAACCTTGATTAAGAGGTCACCTGTGTTACGTGGCCAATTTCGGACCGTCCCTTGGGTGACCTCTTAATACAGGTTTGACTGTACATTATTTTTGGAAATTTGGCCTTTGACAATTGATAGTGATAACTGAAAAATTTGATGGTCATAAGTGAGGAGTCATTGAAGATCACTCCATATACAATCAAACCTGCCTTATGTGACCTTTGAAGAGAACAGTGAAATATGGTCACATAAGGCAGGTGGTAGCTTAATACACGTTTAAATGATAGGAAATGCACAGTGAAGGAAAATCAAAATTAAGGTCACATACATGTAGTACAAGTTATTGCTTAATAGAGCTCTGAGGTGGTCACTAATGTAGGTTTAATTGTAGGCTTCTTCATCAAAAATCTGGGAACATTAAAACTTTGATCAAGATAATCCCTTTGGAACATTAAAATTCTGGGAACATCAAAACTTTGATCAAGATAATCCCTTTGGAGCATTAAAAATCTGGGAACCTCAAAACTTTGATCAAGATAATCCCTTTGGAACATTAAAAATCTTGGAACATCAAAACTTTGATCAAGATAATCCCTTTGGAACAAAATTGTATTACAGTGTATAGAATTTTCAATCAAATTCATACTGCCACAGTTAAATTTTGTATGGCAAACAACTATGAACTGACAATACAAAAAAAAAGACAAAAGTAATGAAAGGCAGCCTAGTTCTTAGCATGAGACAGGCACAAAAAGTGGCAGGTTGTTAGCCATTCAAAAGGACACTAACATTTCTCTATTGATGACCAAATTTCCAACAGCAAAAAAGGTAACCTTTGTATTATTTCATTTGAAGGGGAGGTTTGGGCTCATAAAACTACTTTTACCCCGCCATTTTTATTAAGGTGGTATCATACACTACAGGGAGATAACTCTTTAAAATCAGTTGAAGGTTTTGATTATATGATGTTTGTATGCAGATTTCAAGCATCTCGGTGATCAAAACCACAGAGAGAAAAGCTGCTATGTGGCTAGTTTCATTTTGGCGAGTACTTGTTTCAATCCACTCGCCATTTTGGCGAGTGTTTGAAAAAAATGGTTTCCCACACTGCACTGCCAAAAAAATAAGAAAATTAAACGAGCAGACCAAATTTTACCTGAAGTGTATGGTACCACCTTAAAGTGTCTGTATTAAGACATGAAAGTGAGCGGTCATATATTTGTTTTTAGGGGTATCATTTTTGTCTTTTTCTACAATTTTGATATTTGATTTTGTAATTGTTCTGACAGTGTGGTATTGTTTGTTTTTCTTTTTATTACTCTCTCTCTCTCTCTATTTTAGATTTGCATTTGATGAATGAAAGATGAATGGATCCTTTTTGCTAAGAAAAAAGACAAATATTTATGGTAAAAGATTTCAATCTGTGATCTAGAATTTGCATTGTGAATTCCTACATATTGAATATGAATGGCAGCAGTGTATAACAGATAAAAATAGAATGAATACGAGTTACAACACTTAGAGAGGATAATCAATACATTCCGCAAGACACCAAATCCCCCTCCCCATGTGAATTGGATAAGTCTATATTGATTGTCGTATTTGAATACATATTTGTTGTTTATATGTGTGTTTATATTAAATTGTTTATTTGTTTTCTTTTCTTTTTCACACATTACATGAATTGTGTACAATTTTTCTGACAATGTATTAAAAGGATTTTTTTGGTGCAAAATAATTTTGAATTCTAAAAAAAATTTATGGTTTAAAATGTAAAATTTTCAAATTGTTTTTTATTTTTAAAACTGTAGAAAAAAAATAGGATTAAGCTATCATAGGTGTGGCACTCTTTGTAATGTTTTAACAATTTATGACTGAACTGTAACTTGTTTGAAATCCCTTTGAACACTTTCAATAGAATGATAATAATACTTACATAATTATTTTTGAATGGGGGTGGTGGGGTGGGCATAATTATTTTTTGAGAGGGTGAAAAATTTTGGAAATTTGGAGATTGAAGTATGTTTTGTACATCCAAATTATTTGAAAAAATAACATTTCGTCAAGCATTTCTGAATACTTGTTTTTCAAATGAAGATCCTTGAGAAACAATTTCCAATTTTTTTTATATAAACTGAGATAAATCTAAAATCTATGCAAAATGAAGAATACAAGTACCTTTAGATTTACCCAATTTACATGTATTGATTGAAGGGAATCTTTTTTTTTTTCTTTTTTCATAATAGAAAATTTTATAAATGATTAAAAAAAAATAGAGTAAAAACAAATCTAATTTTAGATTAGACAGTTGATATTTTTATGACAAACTCTTGAGCAGTTTTGATTTGTTATATCCAGGGCTTTCAATATTTTTCATGTCTACCGGCACTTCGCTATTTACAGGCGGTATACTATTGATTAAAATTTGAACAATTTTTATGATATCTCATACAACACTCTTTAAAATCAAGAGGTACCAAAGACCATTTTAGGTGGGTAAAAGTACCTGGTATTGCCCCTTATTGAAAGGCCTGTATATCAGAAACAATCTATACCAAAACATTTAAATATGAATTGGAAGAAATATGTTAAAAAATGGCAGAATTAGTAAAAATCATTTTTTATAAGCAAGGTTTAATGGATATGATTCCTAGAAAAAAACATTCCATTTCAACTCGTTTATTTTCTGTCATTTTTTTTTTTTACCAAATGACCTACATATATGTGTGTATTTAATCAATAGTCATATTTTCTTAAATATTATTTTTTGTAATATCACTTGATCATTTTATTATACAAATATTAAGGATCCAGACATCTTTTATTTGTATTTAGCGCCACAATATAGCTGAAATATTACTAAAGTGGATGTTAAGCACCAATCAATCAATCAATATTTGTATTTACATTTTAACCCCCTAAAAAATTAAAGCTATAGGGGTTTTCAAGTGTTTGTTTGATAATGAATTGTAAATGCATTTCTACAGAGTAAGGATTGAAAATATACATATAGATATAATGTATTGTCCTCTTTAGAAATCTCTTTGATGTAGGTAATTTGTCCTCTTTAGAAATCTCTTTGATGTAGATAAACAGTATTATTAGTCATCTCTAGTATACCTGTTATATGTTAATCAGCACATCCTTTCTCCACGCTTGATGAGAGTTCAATAAATCTTCAGTTATAATATTCCTTTTTTTACCATATTCCTTTTGTTACCATATTCCTTTTTTTTCCATATTCCTTTTTTCATAATTTACTGATGTCCATCTAATTATGCTTTCCTGGAAAAATTATCATTTTATTTTGCGACTTGCCCGTCCAAATTAATGCCCTTTTCACATTGGTCATTTTCCACATCAATAAGGGAGCGGTGACACACATCTTTCTCAAAAGACCCATAAATTTGTTGCCCAGGAAGTTGTATGAATTAGCCCCAGTGAATAATATACACAAAATTTCTGAACAAAGTATAAGATACTTCTATCAGAATTAATAATGGACTTGATCTTATGTGTGTGTGTGGGGGGGGGGTCTATACATTAATGTGCATTATACACAGCTAATTGTAGTAATTGAACAATCCTTGTTGTCTGTGCCATACTTCATTATATTTCTATACAAAAAAGGATAAAAATAAGTTGTTTATTTACTAAGGCTATCATTCATTTATAGAGTAGAGACAGTGTACATGTATTTTATCTGTTACAATATCACAAACAAACAAATGTGTGGTAATTTTTGTTTGTTTGTTAAATATTAGATGTTGTATTTTGAGAATGAAATTATATAACTATAGAATATAAATATAACATGTCTCAGTATAAAAAAGGACATTTCAGTCTGATTCTACCACCCCCTCGCCCCAAAATAGATTTTTGTCAGACAATATAACAAAAGTTATAGTCAATTCCACATACTTTGTGTTGTTGATTTATATTTATATTAATAATTGCCTGATGGAATATGAATATAACATGTCTCAGTATAAAAAGGGACATTTCAGTCTGAATCAGCCTCCCCCAAATAGATTTTTGCCAGACATAGCAAAATATATTGTCAATTCCACATATGATTTAATTTATATTTATAATTGACTGATGGAATCAGTTTCATAATGTCTTTGATGTTTTTGTAATGTATTATTTTATATATTGTATTTTCAGTATTTATTACAATGTCTCATATATATATATATATATATGTGTGTAGATAAGGTATGGCATGTGTATAATAAGAATTTCCTATCAATATTTGAAGTCAGTTTGTCTCATAAGTGAGTCATACGATACATTGTTGTCACTTTCCTTGAGTTATAACCTTCCTTGCATGTCTCTTTCACCATCCTCAATTGTTGGTGTTTGTATCCACAGAACCTCTAATAAACTATACTATACTAAATTTGAATTCTGTTTGTCTCATAAGTGTGTATTATAATTATGATACTATATCCTCACTTTCCTTGAATTATCAGGGGAAGCTTTTTTTGATACCATCTTTCTTTCATCATCCTCAATTGTTGATGTTTGTGTCTACAGACCCCCTAATAAATTTAGTTGAAAAGTTCTAGGGTGTCAGTCCTCAAAATGAAAATTTGAATTTACAGGTCCGAAGTAAATTATTGAATTTATTTTTATATAGTCTTAAAATAAAAACTGAAAAATTTACTGGTCCGAACAAAATTTAGCTGGCTCATTGTGAGGACTGGGATATCTATAAATAGACAGGACGCCTGTTATAAATATTGATATTCCTTGAAAACCTAAAACAAACAAGAAAGACAAAAAGGAAAAATTCTAGGATATCTATGATACTACTAGTATTCAGTGAAATCTGAAAATAAGAAAAACATGTCATTAAGTAACAGACAAGAATTTTAGAGGAAATTGGTAAAAGTTATATACATGTACAAAATGTACTATTTCAACAATTAAAATATAATTTTTATTTTCTTAATTTGTACATTTCAATATCGTTATGTACATTCATGCTAACTAGTATACATTTTTTTTATTGGTTCCTCTAATATTGAGAAAAGCATCCAATCAAATACATTGTTATCAATACTATCTTAAGAAAGTACAGCTAAGTTTGTTAGGGGTTTCATGGACACAAGTAGACATAGATTATGATTGAGGATGCTCTTTTTCATAATAACCACAAGAAAATTTTGATTAAAGCTCAGTTAAAAAATTACTTTTAATTAGGATCAATAGTAGAATTAATATGCCTGGTAAAGAGAAATCATTTTCTGATGTTTTTATATACATGTGTTAAAGGGAGATAATTCGCTGATGTTTCTTAAAGGTTTTAAAGGGAGACAATTCACTGATGTTTCTTAAATGTTCTAAAGGGAGATATTTCACTCATGTTTCTTAAAATATTTTAAAGGGAGACAATTCACTCATGTTTCTTATATTACTGGCTTCAAATGTGTTACAGTATTACTTTGTTATCTTTAAAATGAGATTTTTATGAAAAGTGATGTATTACGGAGTTGCCTATACTTTTTGATTATAATACCATACACAGGTCCCTCAGATATTAACACATTTAATTTCCATTTACATGATATTGATTCAGCCGGTCTGACAGAAAGGGTCATGTGAGCTTTGACCATCTGTTACCCATTGTGTATGACAAGTACTTGTTAAGCACCTGCTCAGTTATAATGCTGTTTCTATGGACGATAGATTTTGCATACATATTTTTTTTTTGTCAGTTACATTTTTATTTACACAAATTTATTTCTACACATAAACTGATATTAAGAAATCCATATGTTATGTACTCACACTGACTTTCTACTGTACAAGGAAAAGTGTCAAAATTGTTGGCAGTTTGAAGTGCTGTTGTAGAATAATAGTGCATTCACAGTCAAATTTTTCCATCAAATTCACTTTAATATGTCATGTGGTGTTGTTTTAAACACAAATTTTACTATCTGAACACATCATCTAAATATGTTTGATTACCTGTGTGCCCCTGATTCAAACACAAATTTAACCACGATATAACTGAAAAAGTGTTGAAAGTGGCCTTAAACACCATAAACCATCAAGCATATTTAACTATCTGAACACATCGTCTAAACATGTTTGATAGGTCCATCAAATGTTGGAATGAGTTTGTTTGGTGTTTAGACTTTCAAATTGTTTTAAACAGGTCAAGTTTGAAGTGAATTTGAACACAAAATTTGACAAAATAAACACACCTTAATATACAAATACTTTAATGAAAAATACACATGTATACACAATATTGTTTAATATAAGTTGTCTATAAAACATGACATTATGTATTATCATGAATCATTGTAATTATATTGTGATTCTAACACTGATTGTAATCATATGTACTTTATATATGGGTACTGGAGTCACTGGGAACTCTTATCTATTACAGTTACTGTTACCTTGATTTTATATGTTTAGGGCACCAGGTTATATCTGAGCTGGGTACTATTAAATTTACTGTTACCTTAATTTTTTATGTTTAGGGTACCACTTTGTAATCCTCCAGTACCTGTATATTGTAAATGGTCATTGTAGACAGGTTTTTAAATAAAATCAGTTTGCACAATTTAGTATGTGTATATCTCTCCAATTGAAGTAATACTGTTGCCATAGACACCATTTGAACTTTTTTTTTCATCAATTTGCATCTGTCATCCATTAACTTTTCAGTAAGTTAGTGATTGTTATTTTACCTCAACTGAACAATATTTCAGCTATATCACGACAAGAACAAGTTACATTTCAGTGATTGATTTATTGTGTTTAATGCCACTTTCAGCAATATTTCAGCTATATCATGGCGACCAGTTTTAGTGGTCGAAGAAGCCGGAGAGAACCACCAACCATGGGCAAGCAACTGGTAAACTTTATCACTTGCAGCTGTGAGTCGAGTACACCTTTTTTGTTATATAAAAGCTGGGTGCGAACCCACACCATATTGGTGATAGGCTTGTATGAGTTGTTAGGTAATCCAACTACCTAACTCTTTGAACCACCCGGGCCCTTATATTTCAATGAGATGATGACCAACATAATTATTGTGTCGCCTGCGTTACGCAGAGGCGACATATAGAGATCACTATCCGTCGTCGTCGGTGTCACAAAATAATTTCTGTCACATTTTTCTCAGGAACCACACAGGCCAGCTTCTTGATATTTGGCAGAGCATCAGTATGGAGAACTGTATCATGTAAGACAGTTTCGAATCTGCCGCATGTCCACTTCCTGTTTGACGGAACTTAGAATATTTTTTATATCGAAAAAGTTTGCAGGCGACACATGTATTCCCTGGAAGACTTACCACTAAGTTTTTATAGTGATAGCTAAATGAAACAACAGTATGTGGGTAGACATGCGACTCTACTCAGACACATTATCTGTACTTCTAGTCAACCAGTCTTTTCTTAATCTTTAATGTTATGTGTTTATCGGAGCAGCAGCACATACAAATTTTATAGACTTTGGTTTGACTTGACAGAGGATCAAACCCATGATTTAACACACTCCAGACTGCCATGCTAACCATTAAACCACTAATATGATTCAAACATTTTTTACGTTTTCTCTCTTCTTCTGAAGCAAATGGAACACTTGGCTGAAATGCTATTTAATGCACTTTCTAATTAGCTGAAATGTCAAATATTTTCTTCTCAGAAACCATATATGAGGAGCAGTCGTGGTCGTGATGGTATGGTAGTTGAATTTACCACTACCTGTGCAATCAATGCCTATCACCACTAAATTTGTGATTTCGAACCCCGTTCATGGCAAGGTATACTCGATGCAACATTATGTGATGAAGTTTGTCAGTGGTTTACTCTGGGTACTTCTGTTTCCTCCACCAATAAAACTGACCCTCACGATATAACTGAAATATTGTTGAAAGTGGCATTAAACACCATAAGCCCAAGCCCAGAAATCATATATGTGATAGAATGGCTACATGATGGAAATGTTCCTCATATGTATGCCCCTCTTTTAAGCTTGTGTGTTATTTTTTTATCAGAAATCCAAGATGGCCACCTCACAGAAAATAGTCTAACACAGGACCTTGTGGAAAAATGAATAAAAGCTCTTTCTCAGAAACTACAAATTTGATTGAACCCAAACTACAGTCCACTTATAAGGAAAAAACGGTTATATTGAAAAGTTTGGGTATCCCTGTCAACCCCTATGAGTGAGTGAGTGTTGTTTAATGCCAAATCAGGTATTTTTCAGCTATATCATCGTGAGAACAAGTAAAGATTCGATGAAATGATAATGATGTCCGCTTTGTACTAGACCAACACGCCGAGTAAGATTTTTATAGTGCTAGTTTCTGGACTCGGACACATTATTCTGATTCCGAGCCAACCAGTCTTTGCTCTTACTCCTTAATCATGTTGCGTGCTTAGCGGAGAAGCAACAAATATCAATTTCATAGTCTTTGGTTTGACCCGACCGGGACTCGAACCCACTATCTACCGCACTCAAGGTGAGCACACTAACCCTTACGCAACCGATGCGGTTCAGAAACTATAAGGTTGGAGCGAGTGAGTCATTATTGAAGAGAAAAAAAAGTCAATTAATAATTTTGTTTAATAACAATAAATGATATACAATAACAAGATGAGGTATATATTTCTTTGATTACTGGCACAATTTCAAGTCACACAAAAATCATTTAATGCCTTCAATTAATACTTAAGTTTAGAAATTTGCTGGCACAAATTTGTAATTATTAATAAATCTACAATTTTAAATAAATATTGAAATTGTGGAATGTAAAATGTAAAAAATGAATGATTATAAAATATTCATATTCAACAAAATTAATATACAACATTCAAAATAAGTAACAGAGGTGACACCTGGTAGTAATCAGCCTATAATAAAAGGGAGATAATTCAGTCCAATTCCACCACTTATTATGGTTTCAAGAATCAGACATCATGACACTACACACTATCAGATCTGTAACTGATGATGAAATGCTGCACATTGGAACACTACATCTAACATACTAGTGTTACTATGGTAATTTAACTGAAACAAAAACAAAAAAATATGTTTTATTAGTAAGAAAGGATATGATGTAATTGAACATGAGAGACTTTCAATGCGACACAAATTAAAGTGAGGAAATGTTGCTTTTATTGTTATTCTACATTTGACAGTCATGGTAAGATTTTCAATAATGGACATAATTCGTACCCTAAAATGAGTGCGAAAAGGTCCCAAACCTGCAATTAAGCTGTACTCTTTACGTCTGTCGATTGATTTGATTTTGATTTTTGGTGTTTAATGCCACTTTCAGCTATATATCATGACGACCAGTTTTAATGGTGGTGGAAGGCGGAGTACCCGGAGAGAACCACCGACCATGGGCAAGCAACTGGTAAACTTTATCACTTGCGGCTGCGAGTCGAGTGCACCCTTTTTTCTAATTTACAAAGCCGGGTGCAAATCCATGCCGTATTGGTGATAGGCTTGTATGAGTTGTTAGAACCAACGACCTAACTCATTGAGCCACGCGGGCCCCTCACTTCTGTCGATAAACGCCACATCGTGGTTTTTTCATCATTTTGTTACTACAGTGAAACCTGTCTAAACCAGACAGACTTTACACTCCCATCTATTAATGTTTATGTAATTTGAACCTGTGCAAACCAAACACCTGTTTACACCAAACAAATTCTCCAGTCCCAAAGGTGTTTGGTTTAGACAGGTTTTAATGTATTTGGTATATCAAATCTTGTTTCACAGATGCAGGGTTGTCAACAAGAAAACAAAACATCAATGAAGTAAAATTTTTAAATAGTATATGTTCAACATCTGACATACATGTGATTGTATCATTCTAATCACCTTGGAGATTTATAGTGTCACACAAAAGTTGACAATTAATTTGCTTTATCCTAAAATATTTATGTACATATTGATGACAACACACTTGAATAACAGAGTTCCATTTTAAATTGAAGTGTTTAACATCAAATGAGCAATTTTTAGCCATATCATGGGGAGAACAAGTTACATTCATTGAGGTCATGATGTTGTCGGCTTTGTACTAGACCAATATCCTTAGTTGAATTTCTGTGTGCTCACTGTTCAAAAACTACAGTCCTTTTAAGTAGACATGTCGCTCCAATCTGACACATTATCCTGATTTCGAGCAAATCGGTCCTTGCTTGAACTCCTTAGTGCTATTTGCTTTATAGAGGAGAAGCAGATACAAATTTTATAGTCTTTGGTTTGATCAGACGGGGCTCAAACCCACGATATTCAGCACTCACCATTAAATCCCCAATGCAGTTTCAATGCAATAGAGACAATAGTCACCAAGGGTGTGGAATTGCCATGCCAGACTCGTCCGACTCGTACACAGAACATGCTAGACAAATAGATTTTCCTGACTAGCTTGTCCGCGGACATGTAAAGATCAACAAATAAAAATAATTTCTTATTAAAGCACTCTGGAAAGACAATTCTCAAATGATATTATATCGTAAAATATTGACGGTTATGTAGATAAATGTTTTATGTGTTTTTTTTATTGGAAATGATCGCATCAGTGGTGTTCCGAAAGCAGCTAAAATAACCAGAATTGTACAAGTTCAAAGTTGGGCATTACGACCCGATTGCAATGATAATTGTACTGAATTTACTTAACGAAAACCGGGACCGTGTAACAGGTTTTTATTGATGTTCCGAATGGGACAAGTAGAACATTAAATACCACGACTACACATGCCTGGATCAATATCGGCATAAAAATATCTGAGGATAAAATGAAGTTATTGTTTTTCCAAAACAAACTTGCATATTTCACTGTAACCCTCTCTTGCCTTTAGTCATTCTTAAATAGACCCTTTCACAATAACTGTGGTCCTACATTCTAATAGACCCTTTCACAATAACTGTGGTCCTACGTTCTAATAGACCCTTTCACAATAACTGTGGTCCTACGTTCTAATAGCCCCTTTCACAATAACTGTGGTCCTACGTTCTAATAGACCTTTTCACAACAACTGTGGTCCTACGTTCTAATAGACCCTTTCACAATAACTGGTCCTACGTCCTAATAGACCTTTTTACAATAACTGTGGTCCTACGTTCTAATAGACCCTTTTACAATAACTGTGGTCCTACGTTCTAATAGACCCTTTTACAATAACTGTGGTCCTACGTTTATCTGGGACATTTGTGAGTGGAAAAATAACGAATTCGCAGAAAAATCGTGACGTCATAAAACGTAAATAATTGTTCTATAACGTCATTTCACAGGAAAGGTTATTATTACCACTCACAAATGTCCCGGGTGAATGCAGGACCACAGTTATCATGAAAGAGTCTATTTGTGACCAAAAGCTGCTTCAAACTATTATTAAACAAGATATTTACATGCTATGATTCAGTTTTCTGAGGTAAAGAAGAAGAACCATCCGCCCCTTGCTGATCTAATGGTGGCTGAATTCCTAATGCTTTTAATACTTCACTTGAACTAACATGATCTGATGGCTCCTCTTGTCTGAAGTTTAAAAGAACTTCTTTTCCACCTGTAAAATGAAAAAAAAATATATATATATATAATTATGAGCCAAATCATGATCTACTTAAAAAATGAGTACCGGTAATAAAATATATTCTATAGATTTGCTTTGCCTAATCATTTACTGTTAATCCATAATTCAACCAGTGAAATGAAGACGTTTATTATATAGATAGCTGTGAATTACAGAATTTTCAAGTTAGATAAAAATTATAATTTCACAGTATATATAGTTTTTATTTTCACTCCATATTTCGCACCATTTTGTTGTCTGAGCTACTTCTCTGTATGTTTACAGTTATGTCCCTTTGACCGTTTCATATGGTTTTATGGGTTTTTGCAGTGATACACATTATAGTATATCCCTACACTACTCACAAAATACAGTCCAATTAAGCTCATTTTATATTAAGTTTGAATCAAAACATTTTTATCTACATAATAAATACTATAACTAATTGACGAATATCATTATCAAAAATAGCACACATGCCCTATACACACACACTCATGAGTTACTGAGTTATTTGGTCATTCGTGACATATTTTTTATAATGAAACTCAGTGACATCACATTACAAACGTCGTCACAATCGAAAATATCATGCAAAACACATTCCTTTTTCAAGAACTTTAAAGAAATGTGTACAATCTAAAATAATTATTATTGCATTCAGAATATCAAAAATAAATCAACCGAATAAGGATACAACTCATGCATGCGTAAATATATAATTCTAACATGACCTCCTTCTTTCGCTTTGTATACAAACGAGCGATTTATCGATGGTATAATCTCATTCGCACATGCGCCGGTGAATGTGACTGACTTTTCCATTGGCAGAATAAATTGTGTGCGGCATTTTCCGCAAACGTAAATATAAATTATCGTCTTCCAATCAAAGTATACTACCGTATTTGTACTCTTAGACATATCAGAATCGAAATAAATCATGGATTAGAATGTGTTTTGAGTTTTAACATGGATTGGCGGATATTAGTAAATTTATCCCTCGCTTTTGGCTCTGGATAAAATACTAATATCCGCCAATCCATGTTAAAACTCCCAACACATTCTGGCTTCCATGATATATTTCTTAATTAATGCAACTGCAATTGGTTTTGTTGAATTTCATTGTGTTTATACATGTGAGCATTGAGATTGTATTGGCATGAAGTACATCTGTATACTGAGGCGAAGCCGAAGGTTGCACAGTAGTGCTGAAGGGTGGTACAATCTCAGTGCCCATGGGTAAGCACATAGACAACGATTTACTCCCTCCCTCCCCCCCTCCCTTTGTAAACAAAAATTTATTTTTAAAAGATTGTCTTGTTCTTTTTGTATCGTAATAATAACATTTTAGTACTTGCGGACTAATCTACCATAGCTCAGGTGCAAATTTAGGTTCATTTTGACAAAGTGTAGGGAGATACCTATTGTATCGCCCAAACTACAATTAAACAATTGTCAACGTTTCTCTGTTGTGTTTTGTTGTGATTGGTCAGTTCTTTGTATTTAGCATATTCAGGATTTTACCACTTTTTCTGTTCTGGAATCAGGCCCCTGTTTACTTTAGTTGGAAATGGGGAAATTTTTGTCATATAGACATATTCTTCCAAAAAAAAAAATTAAATATCTCCAATGATCTATATAGCTGTGACATTTAACCTAAACCCACCAGGTTATGTTGTCATGACGATACCCACCTGCTCCGATAACAAGTGTTCCACCATTTTGAAAACCATCACCTTTTAAATCACCTTCTATCTTTTCTTCTTTGGCCTAAAATTTACATGAGATAGGTATAAATACCAATGTCACAGTAGGGCTGTCTCGGACGTGATCATATGGTAGTTGGATTTACAATTGCTTGTGCAATCAATGCATATCACCACTAAAGTTGTGCACTTGAATCCCACTCATGGCAAGGTGTACTCGATACAACCAGGGACAGAAATTAACTGGGGCCCAGTCACCCATGGCCCCTAGATTTTGGTCTGGGTTACTAAACTTTTACCTATAATTTAGTTAAACATATAGACATTTTTTATCAAAAATCTTGTCTGGGCTACCAGCTTGAACTTCCCAATTTCTATCCCTGACAACATTATGTGATAAAGTTTGTTAGTGACTAGTAACAGGTAATTGGTTTTTTCCTGGTACTCCGGTTTCCTCCACCAATAAAATTGATGGCCACGATTTAATTGAAATAGTGTTGAAAGTGAAGTACACACTAAATAGAATATCTATCATTTATCATTCTAACATGATTTTTATACCCCTGCTCCAACAGAGGGGGGTATACTGTTTTACCTCTGTCTGTCCTTCCGTCTGTCTGTCCCATCCGTCCCAAGATTTTTTTCGTCGCATTTTTCTCAAAAACTATTGATGGCAGAAATCTGACATTTGGTCACAAGCTTCATATAGGTACCCCATATTGTGGGAAGCGTTTTTGGACCAGTCACATTCCTACTTCCTGTTTGCCGAAAGTGAGCATTAGCTCACAGTTCATCTTGTTTTGTTTATTAAGTTATTCTCATTATGAATATAGTTAAATACCAGGGAAAATGCTGCTGAATATAACTAAATACCAGGGTAACTGCTGCTGAATATAGCTAAATATCAGGGTAACTGCTGCTGAATGTAGGTGAAAAATTGCTCACTTGCCATACAACTATCACTCAATCCATCATACCTAAAACTGGCAAATGCATGTGTAAAACAAGATCTTAAATATAATTTTACGAAAAAAGATAAGGAACTGACAAATATTGTTAGTTACGGTACTAATTATTTTTACTTACTTTTGACATAGCATTTCTTGATGCTTTTGAAAAAATAGCAGGAAATACAGTAAATATATTTAATCTGAAAAAAAAAATTTTTTCGATATGATTACAATCATTAAATACATAACAAAATATTCTGTCAGGATAAAAAAGCTTCAAAGTTCAACAGATATCAGATGATCGGCATGACGTTAAATCTACTTTCAAGAGGGCTACAGTAAAAATATGTCTACCTGTACAATTGGTACCCATCTTCAGGGCACCCTAAACAAAATGCTTAGTTTGCCCAAACCCAGACCCTTGGAAGTTGGACATGGGTAGACAGGTAGGGAAATTCTTACTTTTTTCTTTTAAAATGTGGTAAAAATTGGAATAAGATGCATCATTGCTATGTACTTGGAAATATCTACAAATTAGAAAAATTGGGTTTTTTTTAAGAAGAATAAAATTTGAAAAGAATTTTAGGGTATGAGCAGCAATGTACATTACTGAAGACCCTACAACTGTGACTGCGAAATGATATAGAACAGCAAAATAAAATTTCAATTCATTTACAAACGTACTTTAATTTGTGTCTAAGGTATAAAGTGTGATAGTCTCTCATGTTCATTTACATCCATATCCTTTCTTACTAATTACTATTCCTAGTACTTTGAATTCAAAAACTACCGGTACCACGGAAGGTTTTTATTTTAGAGGATTCTTGGCAAGACATTACTGATAACAAGTCTTTGATCTTTTGACTATTGACACCCCCCAAAAGAAAGACATTTTTTTAGGATTCCTATAATTCATAAAAATTTTCTGTCTATGATATAAATGATTTCCTTAATGTATAATTTCATTACAAATATTTCTTCTATTCATTTAAAACACTCAATATTATTGGTATTTTTCAATTGATTTAGAACACTCAATTTGATTCGCAATAAGGGAACCAATGTAGCATATTAAATTGCAATTTAATCAGTCCATTAATATTATTTTTCATAGCACCATAAAAGTATTAACAGAAATAATTTTTTTAATGAAGCACTTCGGCCAATGCTTTTACACATCAATAAAACTACAAAAAATTGCATTCAATATTCAGTTCAGTAAGGGGTACTACAACATTAACAAGTGATTTCATGATTACTTATTTAATTAATTATGGTTTTAAAAAATCACAATGTGCCAACACAATTTGACATTGAATTTTTAAAATCACTCAAATAAGTAATAAGATGTAAAGATCTCATTACTCATGATGATTTTTTTTTTTAATATTCAAGCTTAATCTGTTTTAACGAACTCAAAATAGTGATGATAGGCACTGATTTCAAAGATAAAAAATTAATTACATCATGTACCTGCAAGTCCTGCATTTATTAATTGCTATGGCTGTATTTTTGATAACTCCTTGAATACAAAAATGGTGATGCTTACGAAGATCTCATAGTATTCCTCAGTTCTCACGATGAGCACCGGTCCTCTGACCCAAAAACAGTAAATCTTTGTTCGAACCAGTAAATTTTTCTGTTTTTATTTAGATATATATAAAAAATAAATTCAAGACTTTAATTTGGACCAGTGGCAGTATATTCAAATTTTCATTTCGAGGACTGTAATCCTTCAAAATTGTTATGGCTAAGAGACAGAATTTGAAATACAAACCTTCTAAAACCCATGTCTTTGTAACACTGTTTCTTTGTGTCTATGTACAAGTCTACAATTAATAAAATCATCAATGTATAAACTTAATATCCAGGGTAGTTGGAGGGGTGGGGGGGAAGTGGAAAGGGGGAGGCATATCCCCCCATCCACCCTGCACACACACTCAACCCAAGAAAAAAATAACACTAAATTAGAGGTAAAAGGAAAAGCTTGAAGCCAAATAACCTTTTTTTTTTTTACTTTTCCCTATCATCTCCTGAAGCTTTCTCCCTCCAGAGCCTCACACATTCTAGTCCACTTATGAATCTTGTCCCACCCTTTTCAGCTTCAGCTCCCTTCAAAAAGCCTGCCCCCACCTCACTTTCCAATTTACTCCTACACCTCTGATGTCACAACAGCACAGTGTAACTATTAATTTATATGAACCTTGTAATCAAAATGAAGTTTTCAATTCAATAACATAATATGTTGTTTCTTTAAATGCCATTCATTTAATTTATGCATGATTTTTTTTTAATATTCACCTTTTCAGTAAATTAATACAAATATTATCCCCCCGAACCCCAATCTCATTCTCTTCTAGAGTTCTTCATCATTTTCTCCTGATACTCCCGGTTCCTCCACAAATAAAACTGACCTCCACGATATAACTGAAATACATGTATTATTGAAAGTGGCATTAAACACCATAAACCTACCAATATGAAAATTACTATAGATAGTACAGTACCTACCCCCTGTAAAATATCCCCCTTTTTGAAAGTCTTCAAGCCCCAATTCCTCCAAGCCAACGCCTATCAATCTAACATTGTTAGCATCAAGCTGAGGTTTAAGAGCACTGAGTTGCTTAGCACCAATTCTACAGAAAGGTCATCCAAATCTCCTCATAAACGTTATTACACATGGCTGCTTCTGGTAAAAAGTCTCAATGGCTACACTCTGAAAATAATTGACAAATATCATATTTTTTTCAGTTTTTTATACATTTTTAAGTCACATAATATATATTTTTATCATACAATTACATGTACATACAATATATATATAGATTCTCCTTCAGTTGCCCATGCATGGGTTACGAGATTTCTCCACTCAAAAGAGATCAATTTAAAATTTTAATTTTTTAATTTAACTCTCGAGAGTGGAGAAATATCATAACCCACATGGGCAACTGAAGGAAAATTTGTTTCTCCCATTATTTAACACGAACTTTATTTCAAAATTTGAAATTAATGCGGGGAAAGGCACGAGACATTTTAATCCTAGATACAATGTAGAGGATTACAGATTTTTCCACCATTTGTTCAGCTGGGTTAAAACGCCGTAGAAATGGGAGAAATATATTTTTCCCTCTTTTGATGTGCCATTTTAATTTGTTATTGAACGAAACTAAAGTTTCTTTAAACCGAAAATGCTTAACTTTTCAAGAAATTATTTTCAAAATACTTACTGGATACAATAGTCTGATTTCAATAAACGTTTCCACATTTGCATAAATGACACGTGGCAAAAATGTACGGGCGACATAGGGCTACTCTTTAAAATTACAAGATGACTTGAAGTTCGCATTTGACCAACAAGAAAGCGAAGACAACATCCACAAGGTGACTTCTTCACCCAAATCGCCATCTAACATAAACCCTGTTTATGAAAATAAGGCAAAATTTCCCATAAAATCCCCTGAATATTTCTGATCAGGCCAAATAAAAAAGTTTTGGTTCTTGTAATCAAGTACAAATGTAACTCTATTTATTCCTACTCATTTTAAATGGAAAGAGCCATACACATTCTGTTTACATATACATTGCAACACTCTTTTGTCACTACCATTTATGTCAAATGGACCTCAAATCTTTATCATGATTTTTTCAAACCCAGCTACCGCTAGTGGCAAATTTAGAGAAAACTGTATCATCAACGCTTCAATGCATACAGGGGTTGTTGTTATTATATAGTTTATGACAACCTACATGTATGTAATCAGTGCCTATCACCACTATCGTTGTGAGCTCGCATCCCGCTCAGACGAGGTGTACTTGATGCAACAATACATTATGTGATAAAAGTGTCAGAGGCTTGTGGCATGTCATTAGTTTTCTCCGGCTTCCTCCACCTATAAAACTGACTGCCATGATATAACTGAAATATTGTTGAAAGTGATGTTAAACACCCTAACCCCTCAATGCCTACACCTGTACCATCAAGTCAGTGGCAAAACTAGCATTATTAGAGGGTATAGTTAATCTTTATAAGATTTATTTCATGGTGTACAGGTACTCAGAAACAGGATAACCCACACCAGGTGCCAGACAACTTGGACCGAGACAAGTCGGCCCGTAAGCGAGTACTAGTCGGCCCGTATGCTAAGACAACTCGGACCGTATTATTGTTTTATAATATTGTTCAATATTTATATGTGTATAATTATTTATTTATCTAAAATACAATTATTCGAATTATCTTTCAGTGCAAATGAATTATTTATTAAATGATAATATTACAAAAATGTGATTAGGACATGATTTTGTTCTCATAACATGGTCTATTTCGTATCATTTACAGGAATAAAATTAATATCAAAAATTAAAAATAAATAATTTAAGAAAAAAATAATTAGAGCTTATAAATTATGAAATTTCATATTATGTATTATTATTTTTGTACCGGTAGTTGCGGATTCTACAACATTAAATGTACAAAAAGCCTCAGGTAGTTTACTGTCAGACGAAGCACTTGTGCCTGGCTCACTTTCTAGAGTGGAGTCAAATTCGCTTATTCCCATATCGGAATTGGAACTATCGTCATTTAATTTTCTTTTTTTTTAACAGCAGAATCCTCTCTTAATATCTTTCGTCTACCAGGGGTGGCCCTGATTTCATATCCCAACTTAAGCTCAAAATATAGACAATTCCGAATGTTTTGGTGTAAAATTTGTGAAAATCTATCCGAAATGACTTCACAATAATTTTTTGAAAAAATATGGTTTTGGTTGATTATATAGGGATTTTGTTTTACATTTCCCAATACTTTTGACAGATGACTGTATCTATATGATTTCCGTTAATTTTATTAAAAAAAAAACTAAGATTATTGACGGTCCGAGTAGTCTATTCATACGGTCCGACTAGTCCTCGCTTACGGGCCGACTTGTCCTCGCGTACGGGCTGACTTGTCTCGGTCCGAGTTGTCTGGCATCCCCCACACCCCTTTTTCAAAACTTAAAACCTTCAGCTATTATTTTATTTTCAGCTTCATTATTATATGTTATTTTGTGATGAAAGGTTAATGTATAATTAAACTTATAATAATAGCTGAAGGATACAATTAACACCATTTTTCATAGTTTTGAAAAGGGGGGGGGGCATCTTGTTTTATAATATCCCCTGGGAATACAGAAATTAATATCCTCCCAAGCAAATTTCATAACAGCAAACAAAAAATAGCTTCGAGATTGGGACCCTAACCAAACTTGCTAATTCAATAACTTATTTCTAGCCATCCCGTGACCGTAAGTTACTAGGATTATTTATTCACCAAATTGGTGGCCAAGGCCGGTGTCGACATACCTCTCCTGTTGTGACACTTTTTACTAAATTCTTCGCAATTTTTGCGAGTTCCATAACTGATGAAGCTTTAACTGCTCGATAAGATAAACTTCGTAGTGTCAAAATTACGTAATTTGCAGAATTATACACAATTTTCCCTCCACACCATAAGAAAATAACAGTCAACTGCTTCGCAGCTTCCATGCAAAGGGGACAATATCACGTGCACAATTGGTCACGTGTGTGCCAATTTTGTTTACAAATTATCGGTGTACATGGAAATTTATGCAATGAAAAATAGTCCACTTATGTAAGCTATTTTCTATGAAGCGCGGACTTACTACTAGTGGTAGTTTTTGTTTTCGGGCTACAGAAATGGCGGTATGCCGTTTTTTAGCATTCATGCAAACATGTATATTTTATGTTTTTTATATTTAACCAAAGTGTCAGTCTATTAAATTGTTGTTCCGTAGAAATTGGCAATATATATAATATCTGATAAACTTGAGTGCGTTTCAATAGACTTTTGATTAATTTTGTTGGTGCTTAACGCCACTTTCAGCAATATTTCAGCTATATCATGGCCACCAGTTTTAGTGGTGGAAGAATCCGGAGTACCCGGAGAGAACCACCGACAATGGACAAGCAACTTGTACTACTTTATCGCTTGCAGCTGCGAGTCGAGTGCACTTTTTTGTAATTTACAAAACCGGGCACGAACCCACGCTGTATTGGTGATAGGCTTGTATGAGTTGTTAGGTAATCCAACTGGTAACTACCTAACTCTTTGAGCCTCCTGGACCCCCTTGTTTCAATAGACAGTAATGTCATTAATATACATGTATAAGGGGCCCGGGTGGCTCAGTGAGTTAGGTTGTTGGATCTAACAGGTCATACAAGCCTATCACCAATACGGCGTGGGTTCGGGCTCAGCTTTGTAAATTACAAAAAAGGGTGCACTCGACTTGTAGCGCAAGTGATAAAGTTTACCAGTTGCTTTCTCAGGGTCGGTGGTTCTCTCCGGGTACTCCGGCTTCCTCCACCACTAAAACTGGTCGCCATGATACATGTATAGCTGAAATATTGCTGAAAGTGGCGTTAAACACCCAAATTTAAATTCTATACATGTATAATGAGCGGGCCGAGTCATCTTGACCTTTAATATATGCTTCAGCTATAAAACTACTTGATCAGGTGCGGATCCAGGGTCCCCCTCCCTTAAAATTGGAAAAAATATGATTTTTTTGCGTAAAATCGTGATTTTTCACACGAAATACCCAAAAAAATTTCGATTATTATAAGTGCACCCCCTAACTTGAAATCCTGGATCACATAGTTAACTCCCCAAATACACTTGTAAATAACATTTATATAAATCTGGGACTATTATACTGTCAGTATAATAGTCCCAGTATAAATACAGAAAAAAAAACAATAAATGGGTAACCACTATAAAAGGTGAATTAATAATTTAGGAATTTGACATCTTAACTTTAACACAAATAATAGTAAATTTTATATTAATAGCATTCAACAAAGGATTCAAGATCAGGCTAAACAGAATACAATACATTGTATGAATAGGTTGATTAATGTGTGTGAAAAGTTGAAGTTTTTTTCGAGAAATAAAAGTGGTGAAAGACCACCATACATTGATATATGTAAATTAAAATCAGATAGATCTTTGCTGAGCAAATTTCGGCTTAGTGCTCGTTCTCTAGCCACTGAAAAAGGTCGTAACTCAAATATAGAGAGACAGAATCGTATCTGCCTGTCATGTGATACAGGAGAAGTTGAGAACGAATATCATTTCTTTTCAACTTCTCCACATTATATATCTTTAAGAAAAACATTCTTACAAAAAGTTAACATTGAAATAGTTAACTCAAATATTTCATTAAGAGACATGTCTTTACTTTTTAATAGCAGTTTGCCGGTCACTCTTAAAATTACAGTCAATTTTTTAAATGATTATTTCTTAATGAGAAAGGCCATTTAGAAACTGTGGCTATTTTAATCAGAGAATTGTAAAGCACTAAATACCACTGTCATTCCATGAGTCTGTTATTTTGTATTGTTTCACTTTATGTCATAACCATTTAGTGTAAATGTGTTCGTGCAAATAAAATATTGTCTATTGTCTATATGACCATTCGAGTTGTAGCCTATGGCCCCTCAAGCTTTAGGTCTTCAACTTGAGGGGTCCTGTTAAAAGATTTTCAAATATAATTTTTTTTAAATTAGTATAATATTTTAATATTTTGCATTGCTGAATAGAGTGTGGGTCAGTTTGAGGGGGATTTGTTACCGAATTTGTTGTGCGATTCACATTGAGATTCCAGACTAATAAAGTATTTGTATTTTACAACTATTCTTTGTTTTACCAGGAGCCAAAAGTCCCAACGACATAAGCAAAAAGTCGATTACGACATATATATGGCAATGGACATTTTCCCCATTAGGTTTTTTTTTTTTCTCTGTCACAGACAATGATTGATTGATTGATGTTTGACGCCACTTTCAACACTATTTCAGCTATATCATGGCGACCAGTTTTTGTGGTAGAGGAAGCCGGAGTACCCAGAGAGAACCACCGACCATGAGCAAGCAACTGGTAAACTTTATCACTTGCGGCTGCGAGTCGAGTGCACCCTTTTTTGTAATTTACAAACTGGGCTCGAACCCACGCCGTATTGATGATAGGCTTGTATGAGTTGTTAGATCCAGCGACCTAACTCATTGATCCACCCGGGACCCCTCTATCACAGACAAGACTAAAAACATGACTTCACTGACAGGTGTCTTATAAGAAACAGGATATCTTTGCAGGCTGTGAACAAGTTGGTTCATTCCTGTTTATATTTATTCTTTTGTTGAGGTTGGGGGATTACGTGTTGCTCATACTTTTAGCCTTCTATGTTGTGCTTGTCAGCGTTCTGAGTAGTGTGCCTCTAAATTGTCAATTTTTAATTGTGGCAAGCCCCTTTGGTTTTCTATAACATTTCTTTAATTATTATCCCTTTGGTTACTGCATACATGTGTATAGTGTTAAATTCTCATATAAGATGTCACACATATTTTTGAAAGTGGATCAACCAAATATGATGTAATATATGTTCTACTACTCATTGCCATGTAGCTGCAGCTAACATTTGAGCTCCTTCTGATATATTATAAAGAAGCAATCGAAAATTAAAGAAATGTTCTATTTTTGGTTACAGCAGCCATCTTGAATGGAGAGCCGCGCTGTCAGACATAATTTTGAAATGAGACCATCCAATGACTATCCCATCCAAGTTTAGATAACTTGGTTCAGTGGTTTCAGAGATTTAAATGTGAAAGTTTACGACAGACGACAACCGAGAGCAAAAGGTCACATGACCTTTGACCAGGTGAGCCAAAAAGTTCTGACCTGGACATACTTGTCACCCGACACACACACAATCACAACCCCCCCCCCCTTTTTCATCACTTGTGACTTGTTACCAGATTATTAACAAGTGTAACACGATGGGTGCCACTAGTGGAGCAGGAACGGCTGACCCTTGCGGATTTCACCTCTGTTTCTCAAAGGGGTTCGTGTTGCTCAGTCTTTATTTCTCTGTATTTTGTCGACCATTGTTCCTGATTTTCTTTTGGCCATTGGATTGACTATCCTTTGTCCATTATCTGCTTCTGATTATCCCTTTGGTATCTTCAAATTTTTTTTCAGAATAAAACAATGTCTACCTTTGTTGAATTGTGCCACCTAATGGGACAATCATGACAGTTAATTAGCTGGGATATCAAATATGATATAAATCATTTGTATCATTGTACTATACAATGTGTCAATAGTGTGAGTGGGTGGAGCTTACTCCACGTGTCTTATGTTTTACCTCTATGTTGCATGCACTCTGTAAAGTGAACTTAGATTAGATTACAGTATAGAAATGAAATGTTGTCAGGTTTAATTATTTTGCGTTTCCCGTGTCCTGTACAGATATAATTATATAGCATTCCCTGTGTCCTGTACAGATATTACAATCATGAATGTCTCCACAATAAAACAAAGTAGTGACAAGCTATATCCTGTATGTTCTCCACAATAAAACAAAGTAGTGACAAGCTATATCCTGTATTTTTGTAATAACAGAATTCATAGGAAGAAGCAGAGTGTCATTAATGCCACAATTTACTCATATTTGAAAGACTTTTGATTATTTCTTAACGTCCAGGGAGTAGTTAGAAAATGCCTATGAAATTTGTTTGTGAGTGAGTGACTGTTGTTAAATGCCATCCCAGCAGTTTTTCAGGTATATCATGGCGAGAACAAGTTAATTCCTAACGAGATGATAATGAGGTCTGCTTTGTACTAGACCAACACGCTTAGTTGGATTTGTACAGCGCTAGCTCACTGAAACAACAGTCCGCTGGTAGACATGTCGCTCCACTTGGATAAATTATTCTGATTACGAGCCAACCAGTCTTTGCTCTTTCTCCTCACTGCTGCTTGCTTCAGCAAAGAAGCAACAAATACCAATTTTATAGTCTTTGGTTTGACCTGATCAGGGCTTGAGCCCAAGATCTACCTCACTCCAGGTGAGCACAATAACTATCACACTATCGATGCTGTAATCTACAAAAAGGATGATCTTGGAAGGATAGGATGTACAAACAGATAAAAAAGACAGTCAATATGTACCAACATAATATTCAAGCAATTACAATAGTTAACATTTTTACGATTATAAATCAATGTTTCTCATGTTACTGATGGCACGCGACATTCTCTGTGGCATTTGTTCAGATACATCATGATAATCATCAGGCGATGCTTTCAGAAGTTCTTCAATACTTTTGATATTGTCCGAAGCATGCAGTCCTAGATCATCCAGGACGTTACAAAGATAGTCGATGTCGGTAATAAGTTGTTTGGTGGCATGGGGAGAAAGTTCGTGGATTTTTAAGATCTCCTCTGCGTAGAAATGCATTGTTCCACGTGCAATAGACTCCAGCCAAAGATCGGCAGTATGTTCTGGGACATCTGTTTCATCTGTATATGGTAACCGTCCATGTTTAAGTGCTACAAGAACAGCTGGATTGTCCTGCATTGTAAATGGCTCCAAGTGCTGTGGCAAAGTCATCATATACTGACCTATTTTCGTAATGTACTCTTGAGGTGACAGACTGAAAGTTGGCAGGTCAGAGGTTAAAGCTCCACCTGCACTTTTAGATGTCCACATTTCCATCAGAGACAAGTCAATGAGATAACGCTTCAAGGGAGCAAACACTATTTCGAATGCAAACTTATGAACCTCCTGGCTTAATTTACAAAAGTCTTTCTTTATTTCAGTCACAACCGAAGGTGTATCCCCTTTTTCTAAATTTCGTACAAATTGCTCCAAGTCATCCAAATCCGTCTTACTGTTAAGCAACAATGAAGCATGTGACTCCAGAGAAGATTGTGTCCCCCAAAACCGATGGCGACTTATGTCCCTGTCAGGTGACAATGGTACGACATATCTACCAATGGAATGTAGTATATTACTGATGATGATGGCATCAGTGTCGTCTAAATGCATGATCAGTTCTCCGCAGGTTTGAATGATTCTTAAAGACTGCTGAAAATTTGCCCATTCCTCATCTTCCTCGGTGCTCTGAGTAATTTTACTCTTTTCTTTGATATTTGTCAGAACTCGCCGAAACTCTTTGCAATATGATTGAAAAAATGTCTCCAGAGAACCGAGCAGAAAACAATAACCACTCCCATTAGTCAGTTGTTGGCATCGATCATCTGCATCTTTTGCAACTGAAAAAAGCTTGTTGACTGAGGCTGCCAAAAGTTGTACCGTCTCAAAAACGTCTGTGTGATCTAGTTTAATGTTATTCAAAGAATTTAAAAGTGTGATGTCTTCTAATGATTTATATTTTGACACATATGCCCTGTAGGGGGCATAAATGTTCATCAATGTCTTCTCCAAACTTGTAAAATGCTGTGGAATATTAGAATCTAAAACAGCATCTACGGCTTGTTCCAAGCTGTGCGAGAATCGATCTGTAATGTGTTTTAATTCAATCAAAGCAGAAAGTGGTTCTTTGTTCTGAAGATAATTTGCGAAACAAGTCGAGATTGGTGGATCTAGCGTGGACAAAGTTTCAGCAATGAGATCACATACAATCGGTAGTGGATCTACAAAAACCTGTTGGCACCATTTCATTTGCGCATGCCATGTTGACAACAGCAAGTCATAGTATTCGGTTAACCATTCTTTCAAACTGTCGTCTGCTTTTGACTGCATTATGCTTTTCCAGTCTGTTAAAAGTGTTGTTTTATGGCATTTGTGATAGTACTTGTACAGTTGGGGCAGACGATCAATATCCCCAAACATCTGTGTGTAGTTTCTTGCTGATTCAATGGATTGGTTATTGAAAGCTGATATAAGTTGTGGACTCAACATTGCCTCTAGACGATTTTTCAATTTTTCAAGGTGTTGACATCTATCAACATAATCTGGTGTATCAACAAGCATCTGTAGGCAATTCTGCATACGTGACAGTTTCGATGTAATGGCACCAACATCTTGAGACTGAAACACCTCTTCTACATCCGTACTGAGAGTCGTCCAGTTGTCCGCTTCCTGTAGCGCCTCAGCTGCTGATGACATACGGGATTTAATAACATCTAGTTTTAACAACATCTGCATTGACTGAGCTGTAATAAGAAATTGACACTGATGAAGATGTGGCTAAAGCTACTTATGTCAAATATACAAACATAATTTCAAATGTTTATCGTGATCTTAAATTGACAATTGCTGCTTCTGTGTTACTCGCACAACATTGAGGAGTTTAACAGCAACATGACAGGTGTCAGTAATGGAACAGGAACTGCATACCCTTCCGGAGTACCTGAGTTAATACCCAGTGTTTAGTGGTGATTGTGTTGTTGTTTGTGTTTTTATTTTTGCCATTGTATCTTGTCATTAGATTTATGGGTTCTGATATAAGTTATAACCCCTTGGTACTTTCAAACTTTTCCTGGCTCAGAAGATAATGTATCCGAGTGATGCAACATGGCTATCTACATTGTATAAAAATCCAACTCAGTGTGCTGGTCTAGTACAAAACAGATACCATCATCTGATCATGGCATGGCTCCCTTGGTGTTAAACGCTAAAACAGATACTCACTCACTCTACATACGAATAAGTTTTGGTATGGAACTTGTTAGCACTAAGCTGCTCCAAAACCAAAGGCAACTTTAGGTTTTGCTTTATACCCGCTCTACAGTCCTAATCGTTTAGTTTCTTAAGTATTTAATGCCACTTTCAACAATCTTTCAGTCATATTGTGGCGGAAACGGAAGTACCCTGAGAAAACCTGCCGCAAACTTTATCACATAATGTTGTATCGTGTACACTTTGCCTGAGCGGGATTCGAACTCGCAACGTTAGTGGTGATAGGCACTGTTTACATATAGATAGTTGTAAATCCACCTACTATATGATCACTACCATGACGGCCCCCTGGTAGTTATGCCATGATTGTACAGTATAAACTTTTATTGTAAATCATGTCATTTTGATTAATGTCAGCTTGATACAGAATGAACTTTTACTGGTACATTTTTGTAGCTGTGTCATGGTGCTTAATGTGATAAAAACTGGCTTTTTTTTCATGTGACAAGTCAATACAATATTGGGATAGATTTAATTAAGTGATTAACAATGCTTTTTTTAAAAACGAGAGGACGTTTCTCAGTCATCTCATTGAAGGGCAAAGCCCTGAGATGAGAGATGACTGAGAAACGTTCTCGAGTTTTAAACAAACATCTTTAATTATGTTATCGCTATGATAGTATGCTTATCAAGGATTTGGTAATGTGACGTCATTATAGTCCGAGATTCCTTCTCTTACATCTTGCTGTTGTCGTTGAACGTCAGAGAGCTCGCCATAAGCAAAACAGCGGATTTTCCTGCGCATCTCAACTGTGGCATATTTTCCACGTTTTGTGGCTATCAGATTTTATTTTCTATCAGAAACCCTAATATAAATCGCTTCACCAATCATTTTTCTATTCATTCATAACCATCTTACCCTCACAGAGTGGTGTTATACTCGATTACAGCATGTTTTTTCCTTACACCCAATGATTTGGTCATTTCAAGGCCATATTTTTAACGTGATCTCGCGATACTAACTGAAAGATGACAGCAACGCATTGCGTGATGGGAGCTACTAAATGCAGCATGCCAAATTAGCATACGTAAACAAACATACAAGACGATATAATGCGTATTCTGCAGGACAAACAGTTCCATCTACAGCTCAGATCAGAGCAGAAGGAAATAATACAAAATATGTTGGATAAAAAAGATTCATTTGGCAATGTTATCCATGGGCTTTGGAAAGAGCATGTGTTACGTTTCCCCCTATTTTGGACAAGGTCAGATCATATATTTTTTATATATGCAAATCATCTCCCATGATACATTGCGGTAATCGTAGTTCTCTCGAAGTCACGTGACAAATATTCCAAACTGCCAGTGTTCAAAATGAAAAAAATCATATGGTCTGGGGAAATCGTGCTGTAATGGAGTGTAACACCAATTTCTGAGGGTAAGATGGTTATGAATGAATAGAAAAATGATTGGTGAAGCGATTTATATAAGGGTTTCGGATAGAAAATAAAATCTGATAGCCACAAAACGTGGAAATGTGCCTCTCTTGAGTTCGAGAGACAAATCCGCTGTTTTGCTTATGGACAGCTCTCTGACGTCCCACGGCTACAGCAAGTTCTAAATAAGCCGTCGGACGGCAGAGGAATCTCGGACTAACGTCATATTACAGAACAGCGATATTCTAAGCGTCCTTGACAACGCTTAGCGATAATTTGAATCATCTTAGCACTTACGTGATATGACATATTTTCGTTTTAAACATCAAAGGGAAAGTAAACAAAACAGTGATAAAGCCACATATACAGATCTAAATTGGCGGAATCTTGAATTACTTTAAGGCGTCTTCTTATAGTAGAAGTAATGTCGTTGAGATTAGTCTTCTGAAGACATTCTCCACTCTGTATATCCAGACTGGAAATACAGAATAAAATGTCTTCAGAACTTGAAGTCTAATCTCAACAAGATTAATAGTAAAAGTAGAAACATAATAAATTAACTCATGGCATGTACATGTATATATACCTGTATCATGTTCCACCTTCTGTATGTCGTGTTTTACAGATTTCATCTGATCCTGTAGTAGCGATGCTTCTTGTTTAACAGCGTCGAGCTCTCTCATTACCCTGGGTAGGTTCTGAATGGCCTGCTGACTTGCTTCTTCAATCACATTATTGACTTCTTGGATAAACATCTGCAGTTTCATGACCAAAGTTGTGGCATATTGATCTTTAGAAATATTTGGTTCTTTCTGTGTTCTAAACGCGTTATTGACCCATTCTTTAACGTCAAAATTGTCGTCTAAGAATTTCGAATAATCCATGTTGACGTGCACAGGATCTAAATTCTCAAAGAAATTTGTGTTTACACCGGCAAATCACCGGAACAGGAAGGGAGGATTTAGGGAGGCTTTGATAAAATTTTATCAACATTTTAATTATGTGTTTTGTCTTTTGATGTAAAAATAAAATCCAGCATCTTTAATATTTTTGTACTTCATTGAACTTTAAACATTTATTATCATCGAACAGAATGATGATTCGACAAAGTGTATTTTCATTTACCGCCGGAAAGGCGAAACGACAGGTCCCATACTCAAGGTGAAACAGAAAGTAAACATATGTCTGCC
>MJUT01057379.1:93405-104790 GCA_002080005.1 Gigantidas platifrons
GGAGCCTATCCATATATGCCAAATATGGAAAACTGTTACTACGTTAAAGTCGATTTTACTATAAAATTGATCCAAATAAGGATATCTCCAAAACGAGGCAAGTGCACGTGAAATAGCAACTTGTAAACAAAATGTCAGACAGAAAGAAGATTTCATGCATTCAAATTTTCAGATGGATATAAGTCTACCATGGATTGATGCAGCGTTTACTTAACACCTCAAGGTTTACCTAAATATATTTATCTTTCATCCCCGTTAATTTTTCCAACCACTTACAATGGAATTAGGACAAAAAACCGCCCAGTGTGAATCACTCTGGGAGCTGCTCCCATACGTTGAATGAGATCGATTCGTAACCCTAAATGGAGCACAAGCGGAATGAGGGTTACGTTATCGTATCTACTGCCACAAGTATGCACAGGCACTTTGGGGAAAGGAACCTCCCCCTTTTTGCAATTAAAAAAAATGTAACCAAGTCTAATAGTCTCAAACTTTCACTTAAAATCAGTTATATAGGTATTTAATGTCACTAGAAATATATTTTCTGCTCCGTGTCGCCAGCGTAATCTCGTCGCAAGCTAATTTCGTTGAGATTTATAATGATTAGGATTCTGAAGAAATTTTCTGTCAGTTTCTACAGAAAATTTCTTCGGAATCCTTTTCCAAAGGTATTCTAGAAATTTAAAATCAGATGATCCATAAATCCAAACTTTAGTTTGAAATGTAAGACATTTTTTATTTGTGTATAACAAACAAACAAGCAAATGCTTTAATGTCAATCAAGACGCCCACATTGAGCAGAATAATCAATAAAAATCACAGTATACAATTGATTCATATAATAATGTTTTCATTGGATAGGACAATACAAACAAAATTAAAATTAAAATCACATTTAGTCAGAAAAATAGTTGTAATGGTTGTATTTTAGTTTTACCAAGCACAGAGACCCATTCAATCCACAATTTAATTAAGGCAGAGTTCTAGTAGTACTATAAAAATTAGTAGCAGCATGATTCATAAAAAAATAAAGTTATTTAATCATTTACTAAGTATTATTATCCCTAATTAGTGGGTTTTACAGCTTAAAATATCATTTCTCTTATTATATAATTTTGTTAATAAAGCATATAACTGATTATAAATGTAGTGATCAACTGCTGAAAGAAGTTAAACAAATTTACTTTTAATGTTCAAAAATTTAAGGTTAGAGAAGTGAGATTCAATTTGATCCAGAATCTCCCTCCTAGTGTTGGCTAGTGAGGGACACTCCAAAAGAAAGTGGATCTCATTTTCCACATCTAGCTTGCACAATCTACATATTCTTTGTTCAGCTGGAATATTCATATATCTTCCCTTTTCAATCTCAAGTTTATGTGAGCTAATACGAAATTTAGTTAAAATTTTCTCTGGTTATATGTTCCCCAATTCAGATAAGGTTAAAAAACAAACTGATCTTTAAATAATCTATATGTTCTAAGTTTATTACCCATGAATGTCTCTTATCATCATTTTTAAATAGTTCACTCTTCCAGGTATTTTTGTATTTCATACAAAGACACTGGAATATATATTTTTTTTAGAGTGGATTTAAGGTTAAATATTTTACATTTATCCATACCAAAATAATCTATAACTTCAGTAATATTTCTATCCCAAGATCTTTTATTTTCTAGATGTAATTTTCTGGAGGCTTCAAAAGCTTCAGCAACAAGACCAGTACAAATAGGATTAGAAAGATGAATAAAATATTTTATCATATTTAAAATGACTTCTAAAAATAATGAATACAATGTATCTGCCCAGTTCACCAGCTATTGCTATATTGGTTGAATTCTAATACATAATTGCAGAATTTAACATGAAGTCTTTCAGCAATTAAATCACTACACAGTTTATTAAAATACATTTGTAGGAGTCTTAACTTATTTAATTTCTCAACTGAGAATATACCCCAGATTTCACTTCCATATAAGAGGACTGGTTTGATTGTATGATCAAACAGGTGTAAAAGAGTTTTTATTTTTGGTTTATGGTGCTCAAAGCACTTACGAAATTTAAAGTAAGCCTTAATTACCTTTTTGATAGAGCTCTTTTTTCGCCTCAGTAAAACTACCTGAGTTACTAAACACAACTCCAAGGTATGAATACATTATGTATTTTCTTATGTTTTCGACAATATTTTTATTATAAGTGAATTTAATCGGATCAAGTCTACCTGTGTTATTAAATATCATGGATTTTGTTTTCTTGATAATTACTTGAAGTCCCCATACTTCACAATATTTATGCAGTTTATCTAAACAATTTTGATTTGATTGATTTTATTTTATTTTTGGTGTTTAACACCATTTTCAACAATATTTCAGCTATATCATGGTGGAGGAAGCCGGAGTACCCGGAAAGAACCACTGACCATGGGCAAGCAACTGGTAAACTTTATCACTTGCGGTTGTGAGTCGAGTGCACCCTTTTTTGTAATTTACAAAGCCAGGTGCAAACCCATGCCGTATTGGTGATAGGCTTGTATGAGTTGTTAGATCTAGCGACCTAACTCATTTGAAGTCCCTCTGAGGTTTCAGAGAGTAAAATAACATTGTTTGCATACATAAGACAACTTAATTTTGAAACATCTAAGGTAACTGGCTGACTATTGTCAAATAGATCTGGAAGATCATTTATAAATCACTTAAAAAGATTCGGGCTCAAGTTATCACCTTGACGAACACCTGTATACGAGAGTAAAAAGATTCACTGACATGTTGTGAGTCAACTTTTACACATAAATCAATATTTTGGTTCATATTTTTAATCACATTATAAAAAAGATTACTTATGCCACTAGTGCGTAGTTTATAAAAAAAAAGCTCCTCATGACGAACTGTATCAAAGGCACGTCTGAAATCAACAAAACATGAAAACAGACGTTTTGAACCTTGCTGGCAATATTTATCAATTAAAGTTTTAAGTACAAAAATATGATCACTGGTCCGTTTACATTTAGAAAAACCAATCTGTTCATTACATATTAATTGTCTTTTTATACAAAATTTATCAAGACGTATATTTAAAATTTTAGTAATTCCTTTTTCCCAGATTTTTGGGAAACTCCCATTACTTAGAATAGAATTAAATAATTTATGAAGTATCTCAATTATAAAAGTTTGACCACTTTTTAACATTTCATTTAGGATTGAATCAAAGCTGCTAGATTTATTATTTTTAAGAGATCCTATAGAATCTGAGATTTCTTTTATTGTGATAATGTTATCAAGTTCTGTATATACTTTTGTTTTGTTCTAATTATTTCAATTTATTAAAAATGTCTAAGGAATGTCTTATTGGTTTTTTGTTTAAATCTTTAAAATAATCAAACCATTGGTCAGAGGAAATTTCAAAATTATCAGGCTTATCAGCATGGATTAAATTACCCAATATTTCCCAATATTTTTGGGGATTATTTTCTAATAATGTATCTAATTGCTCAATATATATCAATGCTTATCTGCACTTTGTTTGACACAATCCGCTTATGCCAAAAAATGCATCAGAATGCACCAGGGGGTCAAATTTTAAATTTCCAGAATACCTTTGATAGTGCTTGTGACGAGATTAGGATGGAGATTCAGAGAAGAAAATATCCTCGGAAGTCTAATCTCAACGAGATTATATATGTACATGTATTGGCATGGTATGGAGGTCCAGATTAATAATTAAATAATATGTATACAATGTATAAAGTAAATACCCACTGCATACATAGTGTGTTGGTACATGTACTAGACATTGTATCAGTCAAACCTGTGGTGTGAACTAGCATCAAGTTATTTGTTGTTGTTCATAAGCACATGTGATGTTGCAATTCAGTCACTACAATGTATATAATCATCAGCCAAAACTTCTTTTGGAGAAATGTGGGATACATGCCTGTACTGGACCATACAGTTGCCAGAAATATTGAAAGTACATTTTTTGTATGTCCTTGAAAATTTAATATGTTGAATTAATGAATGAACTTTGAACAGTCATTTTGCTTTTGTTGCTTGCATTAATATGCTTTTCCTGCATTCCAATACTATGACCTCATAAGAAAGTAGTCTGAGAATATCCTGTGCAACATCGAACCTAGTCCGAGATTCCTTTGCTGTCTGATGGCTTTTTGTTCGACTTGCTGGAGCCGTGCACGTGGGACGTCAGATCACTCTCCATAAGGAAAACAGTGGATTTGCCACTCCAACTCCGGGTCGGCACATTTCCACGTTTCGTGGCTATCGGATTTTATTTTTTATCCAAAACCCTTATATAAATCGCTTCACCAATCATTTTTCTATTCATTCATAACCATCTTACCCTCAGAAAGTTGAACCATTCCTTTATAATAAAAACTGAGCACACACCGGAAGCTGTTGTCTGATTTGTCATTATCTCTAACTGTTGACATGACCAGACCCCATTCTGGATATCGTTGGATGTTACTGTATCACCAAAAATAAAAATAAAAAAGATACGTCAAACATATAATTTTAATTGGCATGATAAGACTGCATCAAATAAGTTTGTTCTCGCCACAATATAACTGAAAACTTGCCCATTTGGTACTCGCTCAATCTCCTCATCTGAAACACACCACTGGGCCAAATTGAACCAAAATGTTACAGTGTACATGTATATCAAACAGAACCAACCTAGTTCAACATACTATATGTTATTATGGATATAGAAATAAAAAAAAATCCACAAATAGCAAAAATTATTATGTTATGTCTAATAAGGCTGAAATTAAATCTTTTATTTTATTCTAATGAGTTGTATTAATTAGGTATTATAAATATGTTAAATCTTTCACCAGATGTTCATGAACAGCTGTTTTCAGAAACATCAGTTTGTTTACAAAAACTTAATTATCTCCCTTGTTTTATGTAGACAGTGGAACTTGTGGAATCGGACAACTGAGTTTTCTGACATACTGTGACATCCAACAAAAATTTAGTGTTCCAAAATTATTTCTGTTTACTTGAATTTAAATTTTAGTATTCTGACATCCTGTACAATCTGACATATATATTTCCCTGGTCCCTTGGTGTGTCAGATTAGACAGGTAACACTGTATAATTAGTATTATTCCTATAAAACTTGTTTACCTACAATGTACATGTACAGTTATTTATGTACCTGTAGTAGGTAAAATATTCTGGAATATAAAGAACAATTTTGTGTAAAAAGATTGTATATTTTTTTAATGTTTTTATTTAGAACATCTTAAATATTTCTTTAACAAATTCTCCAGTTTTGCAAATTGAAAGAAACTGTTTACCGTTGTTTACCATTGTTGAACTTGTGATTAACCTAACCAGATGATTAGCCAAAATTACATAATAAATTCCTAATCCCATACTTACTTATGCAATGATTAAATTTTGTTGCTGAACTGAAATTTAATCAATACATTAACTAATCATATTTAATCATTGAATTAGTTAATTATGTGATTAGGAATGAATCATGTAATTATGGCTAATCGTATGATTAGCTTAATCACAAGTTCAACAATGGACCCACATATGCATGTAGGGGTTTATTTTTATTTTTTGCTTTTATCACTACAGTCAATAATGTGAAAATAAAATAGATTCTCCTGTTATTGATCTATATTACATTGTATGTTCATTATAATAAAAAAAAATGACAAATGATAAACATAATAAATTAAATAGATTTATTGATTTTTTTTATGAAATATTTGCCTTTGTCATCAACAAATATTGATACTTGTGCAAGAATACAATTAAAATGAACAGCTAGTATCAATTATGACTCGTAGTGTAAAACAGATTCTAATGTGTATGAGGATATATTTGATCAAGAAAAGTTTGAAGATATCAACAGGGTAATCAGAAGCCGTAAATCTTAAGATTGATTGGTGTTTAATGCCAAACTTAGCAATATTTCAGCTATATCGTTGCGTCCTTAAATCTAAGAAGGGCAAAGAATGTAATGGGCAAAATGAAAAAGGAGAAACAGTGATCTACAAAGCACTACATGCGATAGAAATCTAAAGATTGAGCAAACTGAACACCACAAAAAACCAGGAGTGAACCCAGGTGCTCTCTAAAGTTCCTGCTCCACTAGTGGCACCTGTCGTGATATTATTGCAAAATAACGATGGATGTACATTTTGTAGTTAACCACTTTATGACTTTTTTTTATTTAATTTTGTTTCTTTTTCAGGTCTACATACTTTGGTAGATCCAGTTGCAGAGGATGTCAAGGTCGTTATACTATTGAATGACTTTATCAGTCATCTCCTTGAAGATGTTCAAAAAAGGTCAGAACATGGTATCCATGGAAATCAGAAGTTTTTGTGTCACACACTTGACTTTTTGACGTATCTCCAGCATTATTATTCTAGAAATGCAGGAAACAATTGTTTGATCTCTGATATTTTGTCACAGTTACGTCAGCTGTTGGTAATTGTTTCTGAAACTGTGTACATCAGCGCTTCCTCCTGTATTTGTGAAGATGCTACTGAAAATGTGGTTACTGTGTCAACAAGGACAAAGTCTCAACTCAGGGAATTGCTGGGTCGTACAAACAATGTTACAGAAGTTGTTGTAACACTTCAGAACACGGCGCATGAATTCCTTAAAAAATCATCTAAAACTAAAATGCTAACACTTTTGGAAGAGGACAGTATGGTTACCATGACAACAAAATCAAAGCAGGTGATTGACCTTTTAGAGGGATGTGAAATTCTGTTGTCCTCTGTATCATCTGCGGTGAAGGAGAAGGCTACGTCAGAGAAAAGATTTTTTAACACGTCATCTCTAGCGTTAGGAGCAGTCTGTGCAGGTATGTCATTGTTTTTAATGCCCTTACAAGAACAGATCAGAGAACTATCTAAATGCACTTGAAAAGAAGATTTTCAAGTTTCTTTCATGATTAAAATGAAAATAAGCATGCTAGTTAACACTAGGTGTTAGATTTATGGTCTTTAACTCCGGGATCCACTTTCAACAATATTTCAGTTATTTCATGGCGGTCAGTTTTATTGGTAGAAGAGATCGGAATACCTGGAGAAAACCACTTACCTGCCACAAGCCACTGACAAACTTCATCACATAATGTTGTATCGAGTACAGGATTCGAACTCACAACATTTTTGTACTTAAAGAAATATTAATAAATTGCATATGTACCCACCCACTTCTATAATTGTTTGTTCATTAACAACAGATTAGTATTTTTTTATAGGATGACCATAGTAGATTTAGAATGTTTAGTTAGAAATGGAGACGTTAAGAACCTGGATTTTAGTCGGCATATGTTGGGGTCTTTTTTGTGTTCAATTATTTAGGTTATGGTATTCAATGGCACTTTCAACAATCTTTCAGTTATATCGTGGCAGTCAGTTGTATTGGTGGAGGAATCCAAATTACCCCTGAGAAAATTACCCCTGAGAAAATTACCCCTGAGAAAATTACCCCTGAGAAAATTACCCCTTGAGAAAATTACCCCTGAGAAAATTACCGACCTGTCGCAAGTCACTGACAATCTTTACCACATAATGTTGTATTGTTATACCCCCACTCGTAGAGAGGGTGCTATATTGCAATGTATGGCTTTGGCATGGTGATGACTTGTACCGTGTCTCCCCTTTTCAGGTTTACCGCACATCTACTTCCTGTTTACCGTGCGATTTACAAATGAACGAGTGGGGGTATTCTTAGCACGACGTAGCGTGCAACATCTTGTTAATGATTAGAGTTACGGTAGTCGTTCGTTTTGTTGATATTGATGGAATTCTTTAAATATTATTTTTATAATTCATATTTTATTGGGATATATTTCTTAGGTAGATTAGCATGGCAGTTATTTAGAGGAAGTGGAACAGAGGAGTTGATATCGACAGGACTGTGGGCGTCAAGCATAGGAATGTCTGCCGTGGTTCTACAGATACCACGTCTGAAAATGTCTGACATCCTAGCTCGGCTTGAATACTGTGAACAGAAATACAAGGACCTGAAGTCAATATCAAAAGACTGGAAATTATCAAGTGAATGGTCCTATGCCAGACTTGTACGATTGCCTTCCTCTACCAACGGAATAAGACTTAGTCTTAACTAAAACTGGCATACAGCTGTATCTTTGTTTTGTCTTTAAGGACAAAATATTATCACAGGCACTTTAGGAAAGTACCCTCTCCCTTTTTGTAATTTTTAAAACAAAATTTTTTCAAATTTCATTTTTATTATTAACATATTTTTAGTGACATTTGAAGTGCTAATTTAAAATTGTTTTTAACAACTTGTAAAAAAAAAAAATTTTGTTTGGAGACTTTTGTAACAGTTTTTAAGATGTTATAAAGTTTTTATTATTCACTTTTCATATTGAAGTACAAAAATGTTTTATGATTTTTCTTGTATCATACAAGTCTTTTTTTGCAAAGAAAAAACCTGTAAGCAATAGACAATATAAAGACGATATACATACATTGTCAGCAAATATCAATCTAATTAAAATCATATCTCCGCACTTGCTCTCTATTTTCGTTCGCTGCGTGGATTGATAGATCTACCTCGCGAAGAACGAAAATAGGGAGCAAGTGCGGAGATCTAATTTTTACTAGATTGCAGCAAATATAAAATTTCTTTGTACGATCTTTAGTAACAGAAGGTAGAAATATAGAATCTAACACCGGCAAAAGTGCAAGACAGGGAAATCTCCGACACCCGAGGGTAAGATTTCAATCGTTCGCCGGTGTTTGATTTTATTTCTCACTTTTATCAATCAGCTGTTACCTAATTGTTTTGTTTACAATCCCGATCGAGCGTTTTCCCGTAAATTTTGTTTCCATTGCTGAAGTAAATATTCAGTTTATTCATATATGCATCCGTGTCTTGGCAATATTTCATAATAAAATACAATGTATTTAGTAAATATATGATAAATGTAACTCAACACTACAACAGCGTCGATACCTGTGCCTGTGGCTGTGAAAAAATATTTGAATTTGGTCAAAGGGAGGTAACGTTAGTTACTAACAAGGGAGAACACTCTATTATTTACTCAAAGTAAACAAATTGACTGGAAGAGAGTCATGCACCGTGAAACATGAAAGGTGCACGATAGTTAAATTGTTAGCTAGCAGAATAGTATACATACATTAATTTAAAAATATGTAAAATGCAGCAACTTCGAACCAATTAACAACGAAAAATGTTCAATATCGTTGATATTCATATTTAAATTGATATCGGATGGGTACATTGTCCGAAATATATTTTATGGGCTCTAATTATTAATGAATTCATATCTCAAAAGAAAGTAAAGTAACTTTTCCGGGGCAGTTTACTTGATTTATTGCATCAAAAATATCAATATTCGTTGTTGGAACCACAAGTCTTGTTTTTCAAATTAAAAATGTCCACGTACCTGTACATACAGGTATTGTATCTTATGACAAGCGTGCAATTCATGTTATGTAACATGCTTTTAATTACAGGGATACTGGATATTTGTGTCAAAACTTAAGGGGATACACGATATTTGTACTCTTCCCCCCTCTATATTAAAACCTCTGTAATTGCCCCGCCTTAAAGGGAGCTTGTGAATTATGAATTCCAGTGTCGAAAAACTATCGTTCCGTTTTTGGCGATTTTACAATTATAAAAATTGTTTTAATGTATAAGATATCAATTACCTGTTTGTCTTTGGCTCCGACGATGTCAAGAAACCTCAGTTAATATAGTTAACATAGAAGCTTACAGGCCTAAGCCTAATCATATCTTTTTCACAAATTTTGTTTAATCTTTCAGATGTCAAGCCTGATCAAGGAGCTATTCCTAAAGTCAAACCTGCTGGTATTTATAATTAACAATTCATACCACAAAAAAAGTAGACTTAATTTAGAAATAATTTTGGAAATACATATACAGTGGAACCTGTCTAATCCGACACACCAGGGGACCAGGGAAATGTGTCGGATTGTACAGGATATCAGAACCTGTCTAATCTGACACACCAGGAGACCAGGGAAATGTGTCAGATTGTACACGATATCAGAACCTGTCTAATCTGACACACCAGGGTACCAGGGAAATGTGTCAGATTGTACAGGATGTTAGAACCTGTCTAATCTGACATACCAGGGGACCAGGGATATGTGTCAGATTGTACAGGATGTCAGAACCTGTCTGATCTGACACACTAGGGGACCAGGAAAATGTGTCAGATTGTACAGGATGTCAGAACCTGTCTAATCTGACACACCAGGGGACCAGGGAAATGTGTCAGATTGTACAGAATGTCAGAACCTGTCTAATCTGACACACCAGGGGACCAGGGAAATGTGTCGGATTGTACAGGATGTCAGAACCTGTCTAATCTGACACACCAGGGGACCAGGGAAATGTGTCAGATTGTTCAGGATATCAGAACCTGTCTAATCCGACACACCAGGGGACCAGGGAAATGTGTCAGATTGTACAGGATGTCAGAACCTGTCTAATATGACATACCAGGGGACCAGGGATATGTGTCAGATTGTACAGGATGTCAGAACCTGTCTGATCTGACACACCAGGGGACCAGGTAAATATGTCGGATTGTACAGGATGTCAGAACCTGTCTAATCTGACACACCAGGGGACCAGGGAAATGTGTCAGATTGTACAGAATGTCAAAACCTGTCTAATCTGACACACTAGGGGACCAGGGAAATGTGTCGGATTGTACAGGATGTCAGAACCTGTCTAATCTGACACACCAGGGGACCAGGGAAATGTGTCGGATTGTACAGGAAGTCAGAACCTGTCTAATCTGACACAGTAGGGGACCAGGGAAATGTGTCAGATTGTACAGGATGTCAGAACCTGTCTAATCTGACACACCAGGGGACCAGGGAAATGTGTCGGATTGTACCGGATGTCAGAACCTGTCTAATCTGACACACCAGGGGACCAGAGAAATGTGTCGGATTGTACCGGATGTCAGAACCTGTTTAATCTGACACACCAGGGGACCAGGGAAATGTGTCAGATTGTACCGGATGTTGGAATACTCAGGTTTTATTTTAGTTAATAGAAATACTTTGGGACAATAAATTTGTGTCGTCTGTCACGGAATGTGGGAAAACTCAGATGTCTGATTGCACAAGTTCCACTGTATTGATTTTAGTAGAAATTGTTTGTTACAACTTTACAAAAATGTTTCATACTGTATCAATTTTAGTATTTCTTATCAATATTATTCCCATTAAGGAAATAAAATCAAATCTTTCTACAGGAAGTATTTTTAGCTCACCTGACCCAAAGGGTCATGTGAGCTATTGCCATCACTTTTCGTCCGTCGTCCGTCCGTCAACATTTCACATTTTAATCTTCTCCT
>MJUT01057390.1:10950-30363 GCA_002080005.1 Gigantidas platifrons
TTGGTCCGTATAATATGTTACACAATACCTGGATTGGTCCGTATAATATGTTACACAATACCTGGATTGGTCCGTATAATATGTTACACAATACCTGGATTGGTCCGTATAATATGTTACACAATACCTGGATTGGTCCGTAATATATGTTACACAATACCTGGATTGTTCCGTATGATATGTTACACAATACCTGGATTGGTCCGTATAATATGATACACAATACCAGGATTGGTCCTTATAAAATGTTACACAATACCTGGATTTGTCCGTAATATATGTTACACAATACCTGGACCGATCTGTATAATATGTTACACAATACCTGGATAGGTCCGTAATATATGAAAAATTGTAAACTTCAAAATATTGCTACATTGTATCATCCAATGCAATATAATATAAAATACAACGCAAACCACATATGTAGTTAACTAAACAGAACCATACACGTGCTTTAAACATTGATATCTATAGAAGTTCTAGACAAACCACATATGTAGTTAGCTAAACAGAACCATACACACACATGATTTAAACATTGATACCTAAAGAAGTTCTAGACAAAACACATTAAGATTTACATTTGTGTACAGAGTGCATATTAGAAAGAATGGTTTCTTTGTAACTCGTAATAACTGAAATAACTAACATTGAGAAATGATGTGGCATTAAACACGCACATTTAATAACAAATATATTGTCATTTAGATATTTATTCTTTGAAATACAACGTATTGACTTAAATCATTCCAACACCTCCTTCCACAAAGTTGGAGACATTAGAGAACTATAAACAAATTGTCACCCATGAACTGACTATCACAAAGCTTAAAGGCGTCAACCCCATTATGTAATGAAGTTTAGCTTAAGACAATACATATTACAATGTATTGCTTTATTCAGGAAGGAAAAGTTTCGTTCTGACAAAATTACTTTAAGTGAATGAAATCCATAAGGAGCATCAGTTTTCATTTCCTGGTTATTTTTGGGTGCTGTCCTCCATTTTCATTGTATATCGACTTTTGTGTTGTAACTAGATTTCATAGTCTTAAAAGCAATAAATTGCAAATACCAAATATGTATGTTGTTTTGCATGGTGCACATGTATGAATGTCAAAAAAAAAATTAAGTTTGATGAATTCGTACTGTTCGAATCCAGATTCGTTTCTGATACAACAAATGGGTGTTGTTCTGTTGATATGATCTTGATATAGCAAACGCAATATTAAAGCGCTCTTTTGGTTTCCAAGTGTAACATTGGATATTTTGTCATGTAAATTTACAACCACGTCCCATATAGTGAATATATGATTGGACAATGTCGTGTACAAAGTGTGAATCACCACGTACTGGATATAGCTAACTAATAGAATATTTCATATTCCGAGAGTTCAAGCTTTTGTATTTCGGAGGGTTTTTCTCATGCTAAATGATAATTATTTTGCATGCATTATCTTTGCCCGATCATCGAATGACAATGGTGATATTTACCGACTTGAAGTCAAAATTATATGCTATATAATTAATATATGTACTGTTTAACACTCTCTTTAGTGTCCAACTGTACACAGTCTTGGCTTTGAAATGGAGACCAAGTGAATAGTTTTTACTTCCTTTGGTGCTTTCCTGTGTAGATTTTTACATTAGTTTTTTCTCATGTCCATGTCATATGTATAATACAGATACCATATAATATATTTGTGTACTTATAGAATGTGACATTTCTACCTGGGAAAGAAGGAGAGGAAAAGTACTTTGACAATTTCATTATTACAAGAAAATCGTCATCATATGAAACAGATAAAGTGGTTGTTAGTCTGAAGCACAAGGTACTAGAATATACAAAGATACATATTTGTACACATTAATTGAGTAAGCAAATATACCACACTGTCGGAAAGTTCCCACGATCCAATAAAATTGTAGAAAGATGCAAGATTTGTGCCGCTAACACACAAATACACACTACATTTGATATCTACGTCTTTATTAAGCTAGTTTAATGAGCCTATAACTCCCTTCTTATTGACATGATGCGGTCATGCAAATGTGAGGTCGTCGTCGTCGTGATCGTATGCTAGGTGGATTTACAACTGCATGTGCAGCCAGTGCCTATCACCACAAATGTTCGAACCCAGTTCATGGCGAGGTATACTCTATGCAAAATTATGTGATAAAGTTTGCCAGTGACTTGCGACAGGTTGGTGGTTTTCTCCAGGTACTCCAGTTTCCTCCACTAATAAAACTGACAGCTAGGATATAACTGAAATATTGTTGAAAGTGGCGTTAAGAACCATAAACCAACAAACCAATCAAATGCAAGTAAAATTATAAACAATTTCATACCGTAAATAGCATAAATAAACATTAGAGGACACCGAATTGTCAATAAAAAATGAACAATCCAGAAAAACTGGCAACATATGGCACACAAGACGAAGAAAATCAACACAAAAGCACAACACAATATGCGCAAACATTGCGATGTATGTTTTATTGTTATCCAATCGATTGTACTGTAACTATCACTTTCATATATTTGCATGATTTACCAAAATACGTAATAGATAAAAAAAAATAAAAAAAAAATGGTCAATAAGTAAGTTCCGTGATATTTATTTTTACATGAATAACATATAAAAACAGCATCAACTACATACATTTTCCAGGCACAGATCGATACCAGAAATATATCTATATGGTCATTTGATAAAGTGAGACCATCATCAGAAAAAACTGTGCTGGCAGACTTCGTTGGTGTGGTTGCCAACGATATCATGGAAACACAGAAATCAATGATAGTTGTATGCAGGTATTTAGTCAATAAGTGTAATGAGCTACAATTTACTAGAATGTAAAACAGCAATGCATCTTGTGAAGTATTATATTGTTTTACGTGCACACATAGTTAAAGTAGGCAAAGACAACTGATGTAAGTACAGAATTTGTACTGATTATAGTGATATTTTCAGCGTAGAATGAGCAAGCCAGTACATGTTTACATACTAAATGTTGGAGTAATAATATCATGACGGGTGACTCAGATGAAAATGTTTGGTTCTCGCTTTTATTACAGAATTATTAGTCTCCGCAGGGTTCTTTTTCCTATCGTAATGGTACTTATAACTGTGTGATAACTTGTGATGATATTGATGTGATTTTTTAGCAACAATATGTACAATACGTGTATCGTGACGGTCAGCTTTATTGTGGAGAAAACCAGACTACAGCAGAGAAAATCAATGACTTTCTGAAAGTCACTAACAATTTGGATATTGATCATACTCAATTTATGTGCTCGTATATAGTGGTTGTCTTCAAATGTTTATTTTAATGATATAAAATCATGTTTGTTACATTTAAGTAGTTTTTGATTTTTTATGAACTTTAATCCCATATGTTAATTATAATGGAGTATTGTCATATCCTCCCATATTTTTTATTTTATTTTATGATTTACTTCTATAGGGATGGCTGTACAAGGTCAGGACTATTTGTAGCAACAAGCCTCGTCATTGAGCAGAAGGAACTAGATGAGGAAGTCGATATATTTCAAGTAGTAAGACGTATTCAGACTCGACGACCGGAATTATTGTCAAGTATTGTAAGTTTTATCTACTTGGATATATGTGTATATTATTTCAATTAGATTCTTATCGGGTATTGATTACATTAACGGTCATATCCGTTTACTTACGAACAATGCAGAAGGAAATATATAATTCAGAAAAACTTAACTGACTTTCAGCAACTTCATCTATAAAACTATATAGCTATGTAAAATTATTCGAATAAAAATATCATTCCATGTGGATAAAACTGTTATAACAGTGACAAGCGAAAGATAAATACAATAATGAACGTGGAAGTTATAAATAATGAAGGTGTCACACAAATGATTTATTCAGAAAAGAAATGATACATTATTAGAGTTATACAGAACATATATATTTAATGTGAGATATCTTCTTATGTTGGTTTTTTTTTCTATATTTTGTCCAAATATAATACTATATTACAGATCACACTTGAAATTCGGCTTTTAATTTGACAAACATGACGGAATTTCACCCCTACATGGACACACACCCCCAGTGTATACACATAATATGCATACCACGCGTTAAACGGTTAAACGATCTGTCTATAAACCATAAAAAATTCAGAGGAAAAGAGTGCATTCATGTAACAATCTTTAATAACCATTTGGTCCTCGTCAAAAAGAAAACAAACATGGCTGACCTAACAACGCTGAAGTGAGCACATTGTATTAAATAGTAACGTTATTATTAATTTTAAGATATAAATGGGGTGATTTCATTATGTTTGATGACAGAATAAGCAACAACATACATATAAATCATTTTGTTTTATAAAAGGGTTGCCAAAATATGTTCAATGGCTCAAATATTACTGTCACATATCTATGTTTTTTGTTATATATATTATGTAAAATAAAATAAAATAAAATCCAACTACCATACGTTCACGACCACGACTGCCCCTCGAAACAAGTCGATACAACAGTATGTGATAACGTTTATCAGTGACTTGTTGCAGGTCGGCAGTTTTTTCAGGGTATTCCGGTTTCCTCTACCAATAAAACTGACCACCACGATATAACTGGAATATTGTTGAAAGTGGTGTTAAGCACCACCCCCCTAACCCTTCACTTGTTTCTCAAAATTAGATTTGATCATTTTTTTTGGATTTTTTGGTGTTTCAGCAATATTTCAGCTGTATCATGGCGATCAGTTTTAGTGGTGGAAGAATGCGGGGTACCCGGAGAGAACCACCGACCATGGGCAAGCAACTGGTAAACTTTATCACTTGCGGCTGCGAGTTGATTGCACTCTTTTTTGTAATTTACAAACCGGGAGCGAACCCACGCCGTATTTGTGATAGGCTTGTATGAGTTGTTAGGTAATCCAACTACCTTGCTCATTGAGCCACCTGGGCCCCCTCAAAATTAGAAACAAACAATGTAAGAACTTTTTCCCGAGATGGTGTATTTCTGGTACAATTTTTATTATAACTTGCGCGTGTTTGTTTAAAATGTCTATATCTTTTGTACATACCATACGTTATAATGTTTTTTTTTTCTTTTCATTTCAGGAGCAATATGAATTTTCTTACCGGTGCATACAGGAATATCTTAACACCGAATCATTGTATGCAAATGTGTAAATATGCCGCCTCATGCATTTTGCAATACGTTGAACATTCAGAAATATTCTTTAAATTTTAAATAAAATTATGTTTTATGATAGAACAAATAACTGCGTTCTCATCATACCTGATCAACTCAACCATGACCAAATAACGTTATAACTCACTCATGCGCTGCGCGCATTCGTGAGTTACTGCGTTATTTGGTCATTCGTGACACATTTTTGATAATGAAACTCGTCAATTAGTTATAGTATAAGTATTTTATTGGAGTATGTTATTGGAATATTAAATTGGAGTATTTTATTGGAGTATTGTATTGATACGGATGTAAATAAGAACGACAAGGAACAGGTAGAAACAATTGACAGAAAACAGTAAAAAACATTTCTCCTCATATGACGGTTGTTGTAGTCATCTGTAGTCATGCTAGGTAAAATATAAACTCGAAGCATGCGAGCCCTAAACAGAAACAGACAAATCACCGTAGCAAAGAGTACCGCTCAACTGCGGGCTAGGGGCCATTTCACATTCATTTTAGGGTACGAGTTTTGCTCATTGTTGGAGTGACTGTGAAATGCAGAACAGCAATAAAAGCATTGTTCCTTTTCTTCACCAACTTTTGAGAATTTCAAACATTTGTTAAAATTACAATATCACCGCGCTGATAAATACCATCTATATTATTCCTTTTGCAAAATATATTTAAATGTATTGCATGCACGACTCCAAATAAGTGCAGTGCACTAAAAAATGATATTTTCCGATTATCAACGATGTACATGTGGTGATCCATGTTAAAATGTTGAAAAAAATGTTCTACATTGTAATAATTTTACAAACTACAGTAATAAGTAATTTTAAAATTTAAATAGTGTTAATATAGATGTTAATGGCATACAGGCTGTCAAAATTGAATATTTTTTTATATTAAAAGTTGCCAATAGTCGATGTTTTATACTAATTGCAGTTGAAATTTTTCATAATATCATACGTAAATAGACTAGAACGAATGAAATACGTCGTTGCTTGATTTTCTTACATCCCGTAAAGAATTCAATGTTTACCCGCACGATATTCATACATTCAAATGACCTGCACAGTGACCTCATTCGGTAAAGCGCTTGCGCATGTGCGAAATTGTTTATTGAAAAAAAAACACACATGACACAAATCAAAACATTGACGGATTCTACACGAAAACGTCACAAAAAGAGGATTCAGCAAGCTTTGTGTAAAAATAAAAAAAGATGTTATACCGACCTACTCCATTTTTCAACACGTAAGCATAATTTAGTATCTTTTTTCAGTCGAATCGTATTTTGACAGTAGAATTGCATCGTATTTATATAAATATTCGTTTTTCAGGAGAAAACGTTAGGTGATATCTCTTTTATATTAGAAACTAAAAAATGAACTTCATGTGTTTTTTTTTTGTTTTTTTTTAAAACAAAATATAATCAAGACAACTCAAGTGTTGTCAATAATATGCAATACAATTTGTTTACAATTTTCCCTTTATCGGGCCCCTTTGCAGAGCTTGGGTTTGTTTTTATTGATTTCATCACGTATTTCCGATTTTAAGAGTCATTCTTAATAAATACCATTATATAATATTAACTGATTACCCCGGGATAAAATTTCATAGATATATTTCTTGAATTGTATTAATTCTAACGAATATACATACAATATACAGAAGAACATGTTTTCTGATTATTTATAGCAGTTATTAGTATTCGGCAAACTTCGGAAAAGAAGTAGTGGAGAATACACTCCAACCGTAGATTCTTAAAAATAATCAACGAGACCCGTCAGGGTCGAGTTGATTATTTTAAAAAATCTACAAGTTGGAGTGTATGCTCTCACATAATACATTTCTATCTGCAACAGTGTTTTCATTATATATTTTTACCTTTTTAATGTTCAGAAAGCTAAATAAGCCACAATTAACAAAAATAAACAACGATATTTTTTCGACATCCGTGCTTTCGATTCTCGTTTATATTTAGATATTTCAAGGTCTTTCAAGTGTCCCAAATGTTCACCTGTGGTCTGTCTGATTTGTTAAGTTGCGGTCGGTTCGTTGGTTGCTTTTGTATTGCGAGAATACGCGTCAGTTCTGAACATAAATTATGTCAGAACTCAAATACTTGTATCGTGTCTTGTATATGTTGATCAATTGCTTTTTTTTTTAGCAAATTGTTTGTATTTTTTTTAACAAAGCTTACTATCAAGAGTTAAATATACTAATTATAGAAAGTATTAATCTGGTGAACTTAGCCGAGAGGTAAGATGGAAGTTTTGAAAGTCAAAGTAGACTAAAAAACCCAAAATTTCAAAATTTTCCAAAATTTTTCAAAATTCTAAATTCTCAACAAAATTCAAAATTCAAAATTAACATAACATTTAAAAATTTGTAAAAAAAAATTCATCAATTTAAAAATTTTCAAAAAAGTAAAAAATTTTCATAAAATACATGTATTATCAAAGGCATGCCATATGGTTGAAATATATGATATAATGAACATTACATGTCAAAATCTGTATCACATGCCGTATCAACCCTCGACCTATATCACCCCTCGGGTCGGTGGCCCTTGGGATGATATAGGGTCCTCGGATTGATACGGCATGTGATACAGATTTTGACATGTATTATTCAGTATATAATTAGGTGTGTTAATGACGATTCCACTGACAGACATTCGAATTTTTTTCACTAATTACGACATTATAACATATTTTTTAAACCTGGCTTCTTGTTCAGAACATTTTATTAGTATAAAACATCGAATATTGGCAACTTTTAATTATCATATAAATTTATATGTAAAGGAGAATGCAGATCAAAAGTTGAATTACTGTATCCGTATACTTGGTGAACATGGCAATTTTAACAGGTTAAGTTTCGGAGACGCTTTATGGCATTCTGTTTTAAGACCGTCTGTGTCCCATATTTGGTTTCCATCCTCTGTCAGTCATGTTGAATCGTTAGAAAGTATACAGTATAAGATGGCTAAGCTTATTATGAATATTAGGATGAACATACATAAATCAGCCCTGTTTTTTGGAACTCGGTTGGGAACCCGTCTATACCTTCATGAACCGACAAAGGGTAGCATATTATCCACGTTTTCAAAATCTGGCAGACGATCGATTGTGTAAAGTAATTTTTAATATGCTTTTTATGGTCAATCAGTAAGGCAGAGTGAATTTGGAAAAGAATTATCCAAAAGCAGCCTGTCTATGTATAAGAATTGTCGAGTTTCTATGGGTAAACAATTATACTTGTCTGACGACTTCAATTTTGAAGCTTCTCGTCTAAAGCTCCTTGCCAGAACAAATTGTTTAAGCATAAATGCTACCCTATTTAGGATGTCACTTTCAGAAAATGATAGGTGTTCTGTATGTCCTCTTCACAGCGTAGAGGATTTACAGCACTTTGCACTATAATGCCCATTATATGAAGATATACGGGCAGACATTTTTTTGTCAAATCGAATATGTGTTCTCCAGTAGTGATATGGGTGTCAAGTTTGAGGAGCTTTCGTCATACTATAAGCTTTTATTTATGTTTGGCGACTATGGATATGACATCAGTGCAGAAATGGGTAAGTAACTGGATTACTTAACAAAACAGTATCTTGTAAAATCTTTTAATGTGAGAAAAATTGTTTTAGAGAACTAGAAGTTATACACTAAAGATGATTTAAACAGTGTGTTGAAATTTATGAATGTATAAATGTAGAATGTAGCCGAGAAACGTATGATTCTGTTGTTTGATTGAATACTTTTACTATTTAATGGTAAAATACTGTTTTATTTTCTTCAATTCAGGTCATTAAACTAATGGCAAATTGTACTTTTAATATTACATTATTTTAGAATACTATAATGTAGTGCAGTATACTGTTTTATGATACAGTGCTTGTATTTTTACATTTTAATGGAGAAAATATTTCTTAAGTAGTGCTTGTTACATGCATTGTTTTAATACAGTGGACAGTAGCTCTTATTCACTATTATTGTACTAATTAATGTATGAATTACATTTTTATACGCATTGTACATAGCTTTAAGGACGCAACCACTGTTACCCCGACAGTGACAGTGCGTCCCCGTTGTAAAGGGGTAGTATCCAAATAAAATATATATATAATATAAACAAAACAAAATCAACTTTGACAGCCTGTATGCCTTTAACGTAAATAACTTATTATTCGATGACAGAAATGTTAGTTTTGAAGTCAGGTGTGTTAGTTACTCATGTATATTAAAGGTATATTGTCTACCAGATTTGTATTTTTTCATACCCAAAATTATTGTTGTTTTTCGTACTGACCTTCATAAAATGAAGATTAAACACCGAATTATTGGCGAATACGCTACGAAACGTTAAGATTCAAACATCATTAAACAAGCGTCACAATCATGAAATGGTTGAATCTTAATAGTATTTTCCTTACCTCAAAGCTAAACCCCCGAGAATTCCAAACTTCCGTTTTTACTTTTACTTTCACTTTGAATTTCTGTCATCCGAACATATATTCAGATAACGATAGCTTTGGGTCTTTTTTGTCAAAAAAAGAACACCAATCGTATATTTTGTACCATAACTGTTTAATGATAGCTTAAAAAAATCATTTATGGACAGTTAAAACTTTTCAAAACAATATCCTTTTAAGGAAACGTGTGCTTCATTGAATACTAGCTCACGTATTAGTTAAATTACAACACAGTTCTGCTCATGTTAGTTTTTTTTTCTTTTTTTCTCCAATTTATGTTTAACTAAAACACCAAATGACTTCAATGATACAAATAAAATCAAAGTAACTTACCATTCTGTTGATCTCTCTCTCAAAAAATTAATACATTACAATATTATGAAACCAATACTTAACTCAACACTTTGAAAGGTCAACTCAACTTGGTGACTTAATAAATCACTCTCGAAAATCACGATCATTGTCTCATTTCATTGCCTGTCTATCTCTTTGTTGTATTTATTTGTGGATTGTAGCTTTGTTGTGGGCATCCTCTAGGTGTCTATTTTTACAGACAATATAATAAATCTTTATTCATTCAAAAGCAATACAGCTTATAGAATAAATATAAAAACATATTTTAAATGCACCAACATCAACATCAATATTATAAATATATAAATTACACAGAGAATAAATAACCCACAGCGGAGGATGACATGCATTATACATGACAAAGTACAAGAAACAAAAGTTAAGAATTTCAGAAATACAAAGATATTTTCCCAAATTATTAAGTTTCTTTATATTTTGTGCTGTATAAGTTTGAAACATGAAGGTCGTTCCCAGTAATTACGGTTTTAGATACTTATAAGCTTATATTTTTCACATTCCAAAATAAAATAATATTCGTCTTCAAAAACTTATTTGTAATACATTTTGCAAAATCTCTTAGTTCTTTCAATGTTAATAAAAAAATCTATCAGTTTCAGTCTTCAAGCTAAGTGCACAGATGCAATATTTATAAATAAATGTTTTTTTTAACTTAATATCTATGATGCTTATGCTGTCTTCATGCAGATAATTTAAAATTAATAACATTATCCCATATAATTTCTATTTCACACTTTATTACATATTTTGATCGTATAATAGAACCAAGAAATACAGATCGGTAGGTCAGTGAATCAAAATAATGTCCACTCAGAGTCGCGTATGATGCATATATGATACGAAATAAGAATAAGATACAGTACTATTGAAACAAAAGAAGCGGCCCGTATTTGTTTTATATATATTTTACAGAATTATGAATTGTAAGTCAAGCATTTTTTCCAACAGGGAAAAGATCGTTATTGCTGAAGAAAAAAATCCTTGAATGTTTGACAAAATAATCGGCTTTGTCGTTAATATTAATGCTGCTTTGTGTATTTTTCAGGATCTGAATGCACACTAGTTAGCTATTTTCATTGATGTTAGTAAATTTTGAGAAACCAAAAAACATAACTGCAAACTCGGCATTACCGGTTGTTCGAATTATACATTTTCATATTACTTACTATATCCTTATGAGAACATTTGACGGTTTTTGATTGGTACTTAATAAATGTTGAGCTAAGGGGCAGATACTCCTTGATTTCCAAACAAAAAGAACAAACACACAAAACGCAACATGATGAAGTAGTATCTTTTTCTAACGATATGCACTTCTAACAATTGTCTTGTTGAAGAACTTCCACAATACATCGGCATTACTGAAAACATTAAATTTTGTTTTATTCTTTATACAATTGAATCTATAGGAGACAACGGTATTGTATTTTAGGATTTAAGGTGTATAAAGCGTATATTTTACTGTTGCAAATTGTGTTTTCGTCGGCGCGTCAGCGGAGACGGCAAACGTTTATTTGCGACAGTAAAATATTATATTATCCCCGAAAATCCTTAAATACATTACGGTTATCTCAATTTTAAAGCAACTTAAAAAAAAATATCATATATTTACGTAAGTCTGGTATGCGGCTGTGTCTCGTCGATGCAATTTGTTCCCACCGTAAACCGTCGTTCAATAATATTTGCGTTTCGAACATAATTGCATTAGATTGTGTGATGATCTCCAAGAGTACCAAGTGTTCATATAGGAAAAGAGTGGAATACTTTATAAACATGCAAATAAATTCATGTACACTCGTTACTCACGTAATTATCTACTCTCCAACCTCGCATCCATCCAACACAACTTTTATATTTTGTTATTAATTCGTTTATTACATTATTTACAATATATTTTCTCTTTCTATTATATGCATGCTCAGAATGATCATTATACTATGTGAATTTATTGTATTAATGGGAGAAGACTTCATAAGTTGGCAAAGCTTGTGTCCTATCCCTTTTGTTAATTTAACAAATAAAATCTTCATAAACTAAACGTCTTCATTCTTTCCATGTATGATAACTTTGTTGATGGAAGATCATCCAAATATGATTTCCTATTTCATTTGTTATAATTGTATTTTAAAAGGTGTTTCAACTTGCGCTTCTAAATAGAAATATTTCAAATAGTCTTGAAATTTTATTCTTTTTCAAACTTCAAATGAAAAAGATTGATAGCATCCTACTAAATTATGTACTAGTAAATAAACTATATTTCAATAACATATACAAAAAACTCGTTCATTATATTAATTATATATTTCATGTGCTAATAAAATCCTTGATTTTCTGTTTGTGTTAAGTATCTTTACATTTGTATTGTTTTGTTAAGTTCTTGTAGTTTCTTATGCCTAAATAGTATACCGCAATCACATCTTCTTTGAAGTCCGTAACAATACTTATGTAAGTCCATATTGAAAAGTAAGTAACATATCTATTAGAAAACAGTAGCGTTTCTATTGAAAAGAAGTAGCATTACACAAAACGACTATATTGAAAAGTAGTAGCGTCGAAATGTTCACACATATTCTATAACAGTCTATTATTGATTAATTATGCATTACTGATGTAAAATTCTACATGTAAGATTTAGTTTTACATTCAAATTAACATATAAAATAGTAAAATACTCACTTTGTAGGCTTTAATGTATAATCGTGCTATATGTTCCTACCGATCATTCGAGATTTCCAATATACAGGTAAGTTTACGGTATGTTGATGATGAAATTAAACCAAACAACCGCCGATAGAGATAGTATTAAACAAGGAACGAATATATACCAACTTCAAGTCCGATTAGATATAATATTTTGGATAAAGTCTGAAAATACATATTTCGTCTGCAATGTTTACAATGTTCCATTAGAAAATTTAGCAAGTTCATATTCGAAAAGTTCTACTCGACTAGCACTATGCATAGACTGATATACAGCTGTGGCCGTGATCGTATGGTAATTGGATTTACAACTACCTTGGTATCAGTGTCTATCACCACTGATGTTGTGAGTTCGAATCTCGATCAGGGCGAGGTGTACAACATTATGTGATAAAGTTTGTCAGTGACTTGCGATAGGTCGGTGGTTTTTTTCCGGGTTCTCCAGTTTCCTCCACCAATAAAACTTACCACCACGATATAGCTGAAATATTGTTGAAGTGGCGTTAAGCACTATCAAACAAACAATCAAATACAAATATTACCAACATAGTAATGGTTTTTGTTTTTGTTTTTGTTTTTTGTTTTTTTTGTTTTGTTTTGTTTTTTTTTTATTTTTTTTTATTTATTTATATATATATATATTGTAAATTTTCAATAAGAACTAATTCTGGTCAAATATGAAAATGCTTGCATAATTTGAATTATTGAATTTTGTTTTATAGTCAAATTATTTCATTTGTAAGGGTTGTGGTGTTTTACGCCACTTTTAACAATATTTCAGCTATATCGTTGTGGTCAGTGTTTACTGTTTGGGCAAATCGGAGTACCGAGAGAAAAAAAATAAACCTGCCACAAGTCACTTACAAACTTTATCATATCATGTTGTATCGAGTACAACTTGTCATTCGCGGGATTCGATGATAGCACTGATTGTACAGGTAGTTGTAAATCAAACTATCATGCGATGTTTGCCCATGACGATGTCGTGTGACTAAGATAAACTGTGATAAAATGTACCAGTACTATTATCAAAGACGGTGTCACATAATCTTGTGTGTACTACGAATTAATGCTGCGTGTGTTGTACCTCTAATATGCTAAAATAAACAGATAAATAAAACTGTTAACATTCTTATTCTACCCATTGTAACTGGATGAACACAAAGATAATATAACCAAAACCAATTATTTATTAGACTATCATCATAAATATACAGCTGTAGTGGTCATCCTTGTTTTCTACTATCACTTAAACACATACTTGTCCTATAAAGCACTGTAAAAAACAGGATACTGGACCAGTGCTATAAAAAGATTCGCCTTATTAGATCTCTTAAAAAGTTTATATTCCGATATAAAGATCTTGTAGAAATATATTCTGTCTGTAGATACAATGGTAAAAGATGCATTGTCATATAGTGAAAATGTATAAAGATAAGGATTTGGTATACATGGTGTACATTGTCAAAAATATTTTTTTGTTAATGCGTGACGTAAAAATGTTTTTGACAATACAGTTGTAATTAAAATACTTCAAAGGACTCATTGTTATTGATGGAGAAGTTTCACGAGATACCCTCCTAACTGAATTTAGTACTGTGTTGACTATTATTTTACCAATTTTGTTCCAGTATTGTTATAAATGCTGTCGTAATAGTGACAACCGGAACCTTTGAACCGTAATGAAAGCGAGGGGTTTGCCGCCGTAAAATCTGATTCAATCCACCATTTCTTTAGAAATGCCTTTCTCTATCCAGAGTTGTCGTTCCTGCTACGCTACACAACATCTCTGTCAACGCTCATTTTACAAGATTCTTGTAAAACTTAGAAACAGTAAAAAAAATGTACTTAAAATTGTTTTAATTATTGTAAATATCAATAAAGACGAAAATAATTCACTCATTTCAAATCAATTCTCTCTTAAAAATGATTTTACCCCCCACTTCTTGGAGAACTATTTTGCGGAGGTAAAAATTAAAAAGTTAAAAACGATCACAAATCATTTTTAAGAGAGAATTGATTTGAAAAGAGTGATTTATTTTCATCTTTATTGATATTTACAATAATTAAAACAATTTTAAGTAGATTTTTTTTACTGTTTCTAAATTTTACAAAAATCTTGTGTAATGGGCGTTGACAGAGATGTTGTGTAGCGTAGCAAGGAACGACAACTCTGGATAGAGAATGTAGAAATGCCTGTACCAAGTCAGGGTCATTGCAGTTTTCCGGTTGTTGACTAATTTTGGCTGTTTATTAATTTATGAGTTTTGACTTTCCCGTTAGAAATTTGCTCGGTGTTCGGTAATTTTGTTGTTACCCTTATATCACTAGATTTTCTATTTCTATGTTAATAAAAACTTGTCTTATTCAGTTGTTTTAAAAGGACAATCAGGTTGTGTGTTGTGGCGGTAAGCAAATAATTGTCATATATAGCACTATTATCATGGTAGCACTAGATGTTCTAAAAACATTCTCTTATCCAGTTGTTTCTGTAGGACAATGTTTATTGATGTGACGGTAAGCACATACTTATCATTGACCCACCAAATAGTTTCTTGTGGTGATAAACAGATACTTGTCCTATATAGCACTATTATCATGATACCACTAAAGATCTATTTTCATGCTTGTCTTATTGTTGTTTCTATAGGGCAACCAGGTTGTCTGTTAAAAGTAACGGTAAATAAATACTTGTACATAACACTGTTATCATGATACCACTAGATGTTCTTAAAATCTGATCTTATTCAGTTGTTTCTATAGGACAACCTGCAACCAGGTTGTCTGTTGTGACGGTACACCTATCTTATATCACTCTTATCATGGATCCACCTGATTGCCTGTTGTGTATTTGTCTTATTACCCTGTTGTCATGGATCCACCTGATTGTTTGTTGTGCATTTATCTTACTACACCGTTATATTGGACCCACCAGATTGTCTGCTGTATGCTTGTCTTATACCACTGTTGTATTGGACCCACCAGATTGTCTGCTGTATGCTTGTCTTATACCACTGTTGTATTGGACCCACCAGATTTTCTGATGTGTGCGTGTCTTATACCACTGTTGTATTGGACCCACCAGATTGTCTGCTGTATGCTTGTCTTATACCACTGTTGTATTGGACCCACCAGATTGTCTGCTGTATGCTTGTCTTATACCACTGTTGTATTGGACCCACCAGATTGTCTGCTGTATGCTTGTCTTATACCACTGTTGTATTGGACCCACCATATTGTCTGCTGTATGCTTGTCTTATACCACTGTTGTATTGGTCCCACCATATTGTCTGCTGTATGCTTGTCTTATACCACTGTTGTATTGGACCCACCAAAAAGTCTGCTACCAGGATAAACACGAACATGTCTTTTATTTCTTAAACAAGGCAGAACCTCAAAATATGCTTCTCTTATATTACCGTTCATTAAGCCGTATAACACGCTGTTAATACAACTGTTGGTAAATCCCATGTAACCTGCAATAGTCGTAACCCATGATAAACTGGCATCACGGTTTGGACCAATCATTGTTGAAATTCCGAAAGGCATATGTAGAATCAGATATGCAACGAACACAGCGAACTGTGACCTTGTTACTGTTAATTCGTGCATGACCCTTTGTCTAGCTAATCCGTTATTCCAAGTTTTATAAAGTTTATATTTAGTTGTACGTATATATATGTAGATTTTGATATAACACACAGCTGTAGCACTTGTAGGAATTACAAGACAAAATAAAATGTAGACATTGTTTCTAAATCTGTCGAAATTACACATTTGTAGCCCCTTGTCGAAAATTATAAAATCTTGAATCCAAAATGTTGGTGTTAAAAATATGAACCAGTAAAAAATACATGCCAATGTTAGCAGTGTCACGTTTCTAGTGGTATAAATCAAATTAAATTTACTATGATGGCATATTTTTACATACCTGCTTATTGCAATACACATAATAAATTGAAGACATACCGTGAAAAACAAATGAGTACGAATTCCAAAACAACGACACAAACTTCTTGATTTGGGTTCCTCGTTGGTAATTAATAAATACATGTTAAACGGTAGCACCAGACCTACCAAGTGTAAGTCTATGATAGCCAAGTTCACCACGAAAACATTTTGAATAATTCGGAGACGTTTTATCCTTAAAAAGGTCCAAATTATTAATGAATTTCCACACATTCCAATAATATAGAATATTGCACTGACAGTCAAACAGACAATTATGATATCAATAGTATATAGCTCCATACTTGTATAATAATATATTGTATCTGTTAACAGTTTAACGTACTGTTGTATTAAACCTGTAAAATTGTTTTTTCATTTTTTATTAAATAGTTTCGTATTAGCGTTTCCTGGCTAATTTGGAAATGCGTGAATATATATTCCAATAAACTGAACATCAAACGTTATTGAACATCAAACGTTATTGATACTGATATATATTAAATATATATTAATACATTTTGTATATATATATACTGATTTGTTATGGGCGTTATAAGAAACAAAAATTGCATATCGATTTCTGGGAACAGCTAACCACTTACTATCGGTTTTTCTAACCTTAAACATCATTATTATGAGTCTATTTTCAAATTCGCTTGCTTCAAATAACTCTTATTATTTCACAAAATTATTGTTGAAATTGTAAATAATTTGGGTTTTTTATCATAACTCGCAAAATTAAGTCTCCAATAAACGTAGAATAAACAAATAAAAATTATCAGATATGTAATTTAAACATACACATGTATATGTCAAATAAAGAGACAAAAAGATAAGATGCACATTATGCAACTTAGAACATCTTTTCTTTTATACATGTATATAAATTATTCTAGATAACAAGACAAAAACAAGAATAAATTACATAGTTTTCATTAGAGTTTTCCTTTAAATACAACAAAGAGATAGACAGACAATGACATGAGACAATAGATCGTGATTTTCAAAAAATTATTTATTAGATCACCAAGTCGAGTTGACCTTTCAAAGTGTTGGGTTAAGTATTGGTTTCAAAATATTGTAATGGATTTTTTTTTGGAGACACTAATATATTAATAATACTAATATCCGCCAAATATAAGTAAAATACTAATATCCGTCAAATATAAGTAAAATACTAATATCCGCCAGATATAGATAAAATACTAATATCCGCCAACCCATGTTAAAACGGCTTCCATGAATTATTTCAATTCTGGTATGTCTAACAGTACAAATACGGTGATAAACTTTGATGGGAAAAACAGTAATTTATATTTACGGACAATGTCGCTCGCAATTTATGCTGCCAAAGTCTGTCTTATTGATGGAACATTCGCAACAATAATATTGTGTTTGCACGTTTTAATTACACATCGCATATTTATTAATTTGGGATGTGTTGATTATTGTCAGTGAATAATATTAGTTATCTTGGTGTAATCAGAGGTGTAAAGAATTTTACACCGGTATTGAAAATTCATACGCCCTGAAACGCAGCCGAAGGGTGTATGACTTTTCAACACCGGTGTAAAATTCTGTACACCCCTGATTACACCAAGATAACGAATTTATTTCTTATGAAGCTTTCCTTTACTTCTTGGTATACCGGGGTGTAAAACTGATTTTTTTTATGTCTATCCAACAACATTTTACATGTTTTAGGATCAAATGGTTTAGCTGGGGTGTAAATGGTTTAGCTGGGTTGTATATGGTTTAGATGGGGTGTAAATGGTTTAGCTGGGGTGTAAATGGTTTAGCTGAGGTGTAAATGGTTTAGCTGGGGTGGGGTGCTATTTACACCTGGGTAACTAACCAATCAGATTGCAAGAGTCTTGCTTCATAAGAAATAATACTGAATATAGATGTTTAAATCGTTAACAACCGTGTAAATAATTTTATTTTGTGATTTTATCACCTGGCTTATATATGTGTGCCGCGCATGTGCAAATGGGATTTTGCCATCTAATAAATCGCTCATATTTTGCAAGGCGAAAGAAGGACTTCATATTAGAATGTAATATAAATATTTGCTCATGCATATTTCAATAAAAACAAATGCAAATGGCTTTGTATTTTTTTTCCGTTTTTTTTTCTATCTATAACCTGTTTTTTGTTGTATGTATTTCTAAGTTTGTTAAAGCTCGGATTATTATTGTTGTATCGCCTTTCAATTTACATTTGATTTCCAAAGGAAGGTGGCATGATTTGTAAATCATGTATAATGCATATATTTCAGCTTTGCAGTCACGCATCACTGCAGCATAGACTTAATAAAAGGATGTTGTTTTTCTTTGTCATTTTTCTAATTTTATTATTATATGACAAATTTCTGCGTGTGTTCTCAACATTTTCAAACCATATATGTATTTCCTTTCATTTCTATAAGAAACAAACAATACAGATGGAAACATTTATATCTTACTGTTTATCCTTCCGGGGTTTTTAGTGGGGGTTCGTGTTACTCGATCTTTAGCTATATGTGTGTGTTTTGTAGATTGTTGTTTGTTCTTTTGTACTTTTTCTTTTGGCAATTGTGTTTTCTGTTCTTCTTCGATATACGGATTCTGATTACCCCTTTGATATCTTCAAACTTGAGTGTTTGCATCATTGTATTAAGAGTGCTGTTTCATCCTGTACGGGCAGTTAACATAATCACGTATTTTATGAT
>MJUT01057390.1:31926-51941 GCA_002080005.1 Gigantidas platifrons
TCCGCCAAATATAGATAAAATACTAATATCCGCCAACCCATGTTAAAACGGCTTCCATGAATTATTTCGATTCTCGTATGTCTAACAGTACAAATATGGTGATAAACTTTGATGGGAAAAACAGTAATTTATATTTACGGACAATGTCGCTCACAATTTATGCTGCCAAAGTCTGTCTTGTTGATGGAACATTCGCAACAATAATATTGTGTTTGCACGTTTTAATTACACATCGCATATTTATTAATTTGGGATGTGTTGATTATTGTCAGTGAATAATGTTAGTTATCTCGGTGTAATCAGAGGTGTACAGAATTTTACACCGGTATTGAAAATTCATACACCCTGAGACGCAGCTGAAGGGTGTATGAATTTTCAACACCTGTGTAAAATTCTGTTCACCCCTGATTACACCAAGATAGCGAATTTATTTCTTATGAAGCTTTCCTTTACTTCTTGGTATACCGGGGTGTAAACCTGATTTTTTTTTTATGTCTATCCAACAACATTTTACATGTTTTAGGATCAAATGGTTTAGCTGGGGTGTATATGGTTTAGCTGGAGTGTATATGGTTTAGCTGGAGTGTAAATGGTTTAGCTGGGGTGTAAATGGTTTAGCTGAGGTGTAAATGGTTTAGCTGGGGTGGGGTGCTATTTACACCTGGGTAACTAACCAATCAGATTGCAAGATTCTTGCTTCATAAGAAATAATACTGAGTATAGATGTTTAAATCGTTAACAACCGTGTAAATAATTTTATTTTGTGATTTTATCACCTGGCTTATATATGTGTGCCGCGCATGTGCAAATGGGATTTTGCCATCTAAAAAATCGCTCATATTTTGCAAGGCGAAAGAAAGACTTCATATTAGAATGTAATATAAATATTTCAATAAAAACAAATGCAAATGGCATTGTATTTTTTTCCGTTTTTTTTTTTCTATCTATAACCTGTTTTTTGTTGTATGTATTTCTAAGTTTGATAAAGCTCGGATTATTATTGTTGTATCGCCTTTCAATTTACATTTGATTTCTAAAGGAAGGTGGCATGATTTGTAAATCATGTATAATGCATATATTTCAGCTTTGCAGTCACGCATCACTGCAGCATAGACTTAATAAAAGGATGTTGTTTTTCTTTGTCATTTTTCTAATTTTATTATTATATGACAAATTGCTGCGTGTGTTCTCAACATTTTCAAACCATATATGTAAATGTATTTCCTTTCATTTCTATAAGAAACAAACAATACAGATGGAAACATGTATATCTTACTGTTTATCCTTCCGGGGTTTTTAGTGGGGGTTCGTGTTACTCGATCTTTAGCTTTATGTGTGTGTTTTGTAGATTGTTGTTTGTCCTTTTGTCCTTTTGTTCTTTTTCTTTTGGCCACTGTGTTGTCTGTTCTTCTTCGATATACGGATTCTGATTACCTCTTTGGTATCTTCAAACTTGAGTGTTTGCATCATTGTATTAAGAGTGCTGTTTCATCCTGTATGGCCAGTTAACATAATCACGTATTTTATGATAAATAAAATAATTACTTATGGCAGTTATTTCAGACATAATTGAATAATAACATTTAAAAGGGGCCGTCGTGGTCGTGATCGGATGGAAGTTGGATCTACAACTACCTATGCAATTAATGTCTATCTCCACTAACGTTGTGAGTTCGAATCCCGCTCCTGGCGAGGTCTACTCAATACAACGTTATGTGATAAAGTTTGTCAGTTACTAGCGGCAAGTCGGTGGTGTTCTCCTGGTACTCCGGTTTCTTTCACTGACCGTCACGATATAACTGAAATCGTATTGAAGTGGCGTTGAATTCAAGTATCCGCCATGTTGACACTTCGTGGTGGGTGGAACAATGATGGCGAACTTTGTTTTATTCATTGCTACTTCTAAACATCCAACCAAATCCAACATTATCCAAACTCAAAAATAATATGAAGAGAGAACGAATGAAAATGTATTCGAAGCTGAAATTGAAATAGTAAACAATGTTTTATGATTTATACTGATGACAAGTACAGGTAAAATAAATATTAACCTATAAAATTGTCAATTTTTTTAATAATAACAAAAGCAAACCTACATATATCAAGAAAAGTTGAAAGATCATAAAATACGTGAATATTTTACCTGCCCATACAGGCTGACACAACAATCTGAATACAATGGTGCAACACTTAAAATATTACTGTTTGTTATGTTTATTTCGTTTAGGAATTAAAGGAAACGCATTTACATATATGGTTCGAAAATGATGAGAACACACGCATCAACTTGTCATATAATGCAAATATTAAAAAAAATAGATTTGGTGATCATGTGACCCCAACCCCCTGCTGATGATGTTGATGCATATTATAGAAAGATGATTTCTTATGTGATTTTATGTGGAATAAGCAAAGATGAAAATGTATTTAAAACAAATATATCTGTTAACTCAGTGTTGTTTTCTTAAAGAAATTGCCGACACATTTTTGTGCGATCGTGCATAACGTACAATTTGGCGAACATTGGCACTTGGCGATACGATAGTAGGTCCTCGACAAGTATTGTACCTGACATACACTTTAGTTTTGATATCTCAAAGCGATTGGTACATGTTAAATCATGGCGGGCCGCAGTAGGAAGTCGTGTTGTCCGATCCAGGAAATCCTTACTCATTCGAATCACCTGGTCCCACATCCGCAGAAGGGATTCCTCTTTTCCGATCAAGGAAAGTATTATCCATTCGAATCACATGGTCCTACACCCACAGTAGGGATTCATGTTGACCGATCCAGGAAAACCTTACACATTCGAATCACCTTGTCCTACACCCACAGTAGGGATTCATGTTGTCCGATCCAGGACAGGTTTACCATATTTGAATCACCTGGTCCTACATTCGCAGTAGGAATTCATGTTATTCGGTGCAGAAAAACCTTACTCATTCGAAAAATCTGGTCCTACACTCGCAGTAGTATCTCATGTTATCCGATCAGGAAAAACCTTACTCATTCGAATAATCTGGTCCTACACCCGTAGTAGGAAGTCATGTTGTCCGATCCAGAAAACCCTTACTCATTCGAATCGCATGGTCCCACATCCGCATAAGGGATTCCTCTTTTGCGATCCAGAAAAGTATTATCCATTCGAATCACATGGTCCTACACCCACAGTAGGGATTCATGTTGACCGGTCCATGAAAACCTTACGCATTCGAATCACCTGGTCCTACACCCACAGTAGGGATTCATGTTGTCCGATCCAGGACAGGTTTACCCATTTGAATCACCTGGTCCTACACTCGCAGTATGAATTCACTTTATTCGGTGCAGAAAAACTTTACCCATTCGAATCACCTGATCCTACACCCATAGTAGGGATTAATGGTGTCCCATTCAGGAGAACGTTACCCATTTGAATTAATGTCTAGTTTTAAAATCATAGTCGGTGTTCATGTTGTATTATAACTTATAATTTCACTGTATTGGTTGTCTATGCTTCCGGATTAAATATGCATATTTGTTTTTACTATTTTTCTTTGTAAATAATTAACAAGGCTTCTATTTTATCTATCCCTAATTATGTTATCAACAATGTAAATATCAACAAGCAATCAGATAGTATATCTATTACCTCGCGCGCTAGTTAGTAATGTATGTCTAAGTTTAAAAAACTGATATCTAACATATAAAACTGACTGTGTTAAAAAGAAGTTATCATTAATCATAATTGTTTAGTAGAATATGGAAAAGCTTCTGTACTGTTTCCTAATTTTAGTTTTAATTACAGTTTCCTCGGCAGCTGGTAAGTTAGAATATTTAGGTCAACATTAAGTTACCGTAACAGCTGGTAAGCTAGAATATCTAAGTCAACATTAAGTTATGTTAACAGCTGGTACGTTAGAATATCTAAGTGAACATTAATTTACAATTACACTCGGTAAGTTAGAATATCTAAGTGAACAATAAGTTACATTTACACCTGGTAAGTTAGAATATCTAAGTGAACATTAAGTTACCTTTACAGCTGGTAAGTTAGAATATCTCAGTCAACATTAAGTTACCTTTACAGCTGGTACGTTAGAATACCTAAGTCAACATTAAGTTACCTTTACAGCTGGTAAGTTAGAATATCCAAGTGAACATTAAGTTACCTTTACAGCTGGTAAGTTAGAATATCTAAGTCAACATTAAGTTACCTTAACAGCTGGTGAGTTAGATATTTAGTCAACATTAAGTTATCTTAACAGCTGGTAAGTTAGAATATCTCAGTCAACATTAAGTTACTAGTACCTTAATAGCTGGTACGTTAGAATATCTAAGTGAACATTAAGTTACCTTTACAGCTGGTAAGTTAGTATATCTAAGTGACCATTAAGTTACCTTTACAGCTGGTAAGTTAGAATATCTAAGTCAACATTAAGTTACCTTAACAGCTGATATATTAGAATATATAGTGAACATTAAGTTATCTTAACAGCTGGTAAGTTAGAATATCTAAGTGAATATTAAGTTACCTTAACAACTGGTAAACTATAATATCTAAGTGAATATTAAGTTACCTTAACAACTGGTAAGTTAGAACAGCAACGTGAACATTAAGTTACTTTAACAGCTGGTAAGTTAGAATATCTAACTGAACAATAAGTTACCTTAACAGCTGGTAGGTTAGCATTTTTGTATACGTAAGACGAGAATACAATTGTCACATTTACAATGTTCAGAAAATGTGATATAATACATATTTGTGTTCGCATACATGTTTTGTACTAAGCGCACCATTCCTTCCCACGAAACTGTCTGTCACAATGTGACGAATACAATATATATGCTACTGTCTTTGCCTGTGAAAGTCAACTTAAATCTTGTTCCTAATGATACACAGTCTATAAGCAGTAGTCGTTGCAAGACAAAATGTGACATACTTCATCATCAAATTGTCGGGGGGGGGGGGTTTGTTTGTTTGTTTCATTTTTGTTTTTGTTTTTGGTTTTTTGGTTTTCAATTATTACATGTACGGAACTGCATGTTTGGGACATCGTTTTACCTTTGAATCAGTCAATCACTAAGTAATTCATGCATGTATCACAAATGGCATTTCTATATTATCTAGTGATTGTCTTTTTATATGTTGGGGTTCAAATATGTCACATCAAATACATGCTATGGAATAATATTTTAAAATCAATTTAGATAAGAATGAGCAATTTTTCAGCCATGCAATGTCGTGAATAAGTTTCCTTTTGATGAGGTGTTCACCGTGCCTGCTGGAATTTCTACAGCTATGTAACTCAAATCAGTAGTCCACGTGTAGAATATTGCTACGATCAGACACATTATTTTGACGTTTGACTATGAATTTTACCCATAAGTTATGCGTGAGTAGCGGAGAAGTCAGAATTACAAATATGCACTCCGACCACAGCTAAGCACCACCCTATAATTTTTATCGATATATTTGTTCACATCAATACTGTTAAAACAATAAAATAGATATCACCATTTGTCTTACACTTCTTAAAAGACTACATCAAGGGCTCTAAAATTACCAATTTACGAAGTATTTATCATCATGAAAGACGTGACTATAACGTGGCAAAAATTGGGTTCAAAACAGACGCTGGAAAAACGTAAAACCAGTTTGTCTTTGCTGGAAGTGTTTAACATTGCATTAAAATGCAGAGTCTTCAGATTTTACGAACTTTTAAATGCATCTATTGTGCGTATGTGTAAGGCATAAAAATCAATAACGAGTATATCCACGCGTTTATTGTGAAGTTCTATAACACGCTTCGTCATGCTTCGCACCAGACGCCTAAGCCATTCTTGGGAGAACTGTTGCCACTCCTGTAAGATAGCAGTTCTTAATTCGTCAATATTTTGACATTTTGGATTGCGTTGGTTAATTTTTCGGCCAATAAAGTCCCATACATGCTCTATAGGGTTCATGTCTGGCGACATCGCAGGCCATGAAATTGTCTGAACACCCTCTTGCTGTAAACAATGTTGTACAATTCGAGCTCTATGTGGCTTAGCGTTTTCGTCCATGAACAGTGGCCTGTCAGCCAACGCATGATTGTCGAAATGGGGGACTACGCGTGGAGCGAGCACATTGTCACGGTATTTTTGGCCTGTCAGATTACCATCAAGAACGTACAAGTCAAACTTACAGTCAAAGGAAAACAACCACAGACAGCTGTGCCCACAATGTGGCTGTCCTGAAATGAAGTGTTTCGTTGGCGTCAAACCCTTGCACGACCGTCGGGAGGGCGTAACAAAAAACGACTTTCATTAGACCAGTGGACCCGTCTCCATGTGCGAATAGTCCGCCCCAAATGATCATGTGACCAGTCATATCGAGCATGGCGATGACGTAATGCCAACTGTGGACATTTTATGGGTCGTCGCGTTCGCATTTCCTGATGGTGGAGGCGTTTGATTACAGTGCGTGTGCTAATGTGACCTCCAAGCGCTAAATTACCACGAAGTTCACCATCTGTTCTGAACGGCCGTTGCCGCGTCCGTCTGGATATGAGCCGGTCCTCTCTCGGCGTCGTTTTGCGAGGTCTACCTGCACGTGGACGGTCAGTAACATTCCCCGTTTGACGAAAACGCTGCATCAGTCGTACAATGATGGAATGGGTAACACTGAAGTGGTATGCCACCCTTCTATGGATAAAACCACCGTTATGCATGCCAACAGCTTGCCACCTTTCTGGTATGGTTAACTTTCGCCGCACCATACCAAACCAATAAAAAATTAAACTTAATGCTCTACACACAAAAAATCAGCTTACGTTCGCAAACACAAATGTTGAAAAGTACACGTGGCACTTTACACACCCTGTCATATACGCATAAATAAAAATCGATCAATAACCTGTTTCACAGGTAAGTAAGTATGTGTGTACAGGTAACGAAAACAGCACACCGATTTGAAATAAGTTCATTATTAGAAAAGATATTATTGAAACAAGTCAGGTGGTGCTTAACTTTTGTCGGACTGTATATTATAGTCTTTGGTTTTTGGAGTTAAGGCGAGCACACTAACCATAACAACACCAATGTGTTCTGATATCAGATAGAAAATTATACTGAACATAACAAATTGATAATTAAACTGTATGCTATTCATGGTAAACCATTAATATATCAGTGTATCTTATACATTAGTAGATCCACAATCAAGATGTCCAACGAGTATTCCTACAAATAATAGCGTGTTTGTTTATAACAACGTTTGTATTGAATTGTTTCACAATGAAAAATCTTGGTTTGACTCCAGAAAACATTGTCAACAACATGGTGGAGATTTGGTTGTTATACAGGACATGGGAAAACAGACGTTTATCATTAATTCTTTAAAACAGGCTCACTGGGATCGAAAAGCGGCTTGGATTGGTGGCACTGATAAAGATAAAGAAGGCGAATGGAAATGGGTTACAGGTATAGCACTCTTTATATGAAGTTAAACCTGCAAAATATATTTTTCATGATGTTTTTATTTTCTATCGAAAACAAACTATCATCCGCAAGTAAACACAAAATGTTGATAGCGTATCCAGTTGAAGTGAAATAATAAATTAATTTGTTTTCTGCTATTGAAAGGTTTAAAGATGTCAAAGGGTAAATGTATACACAGTGTAGTAAACCAACAGTTTACAGCCGTTATTTATACACAATGTAACTTTGTTGATTGACTGTTTCCTTGGCGCCTTACAAAACATCTTTTGTATTGAACATAAAACTGCGATTGATTCTAAAAAACCTTTAAACAGTAATATGTGATGATCGACAGCTAGAGCATTACACGTCACAACACGACAAGAAATATGAATTAGTACTTGGTTGTTGTTTATCGTCAAATTAGCCATTTTCATCTATATCATGGCGAGAACAACCTTCGTTCAATGAAATGATGGTGATGATGTCCTCTTTGTAATAGACTAACACCCGTAGTTAGATATTTATAGTCCCAGCGCAATGACACAACAGTCCGCGGGCAGACATGTTGCTCCACATTATCCTGATTCCGAGCGAACCAGTCTTTACTCTTACTCCTGAAAGCCGCATGCTTAGTGGTCTAGTGGAGAAGCAACACATACCAATTTCATAATCCTTAGTGTGATCGCACCGGGGCACGAGCTCATGATCTACCACTCTCGAGGTGAGCATGCTAACCATTATGATATCGATGCGATTACGGGATGTATTGGAATGACAGTGTTAATAAAGGCCAAACGTGGACCATCTGTGTCGGACATTAGAAAATAAAACATCAATACAGTATAAGTACATATGTATATAGCTACCATACAGAATGAATATAGCTATATATCTTAATTTATCCTGCAATTGGGATATTTTGTCATAATAAATTTGTTGAAAAAACTGTTGCTTTATTATGTCCGTCATAATAATACTTTTCACATTAGCCTAATAAAGCTAGTAAGCCATGCCCCTTACCAGTGCTACTTTTTTCTGTTTCTATTGTCAATGCAATGTAAGCATATACAATATAACAATATGCATGAATGTCGTATTTTTGTTATCCTACAATTGTGTGATTTTGAGTACTAATAAAGGAGGTCAAATAAACTTCAGTGTTATTTAGTCATGGGCCTAATAACGCATTTCTGGTACCTGATTCACGTAGAGCCACTGAATGGAACGGTAACGTATAAGCCCCAACGTCACAGATGACGTCATTGAAAACGAATAGAAAACGACGCTTGTTTCAGCTATTTTCAGACAATTTGGCTGTTGTTGTGGACTATTTGATCAAGCAGGATAGACACAATATACGTACACTGTCGTTGAATATAAAAATAACTTGCAATCGCCGCTGCGAAACAGGCTAGAAAATATCTGTTTACCTGTTTACAAAGCTCGTACAAATAAATTTTATATTTTCCGACAATGTACGTATACTGTATGTTTACGCTTCATTTTTATTCATAAGAAATACATATTGTTTGTTTTGTAAATACTTCGTTGATTAATAATGACATATTCCATTTGATGAGTGCGTATTGTTAAATAATGACCGTGTCACACATGTATGCGTTAAGTACTACGCATAACGTTGAGGAATCCATTGGGTTTCCGTTATCGTTTTTCTTTAATTAAATAAGATTGTGTTGTGCAAATTTTATTACAGGATAAAATACAATATTGGTGTATTGACGGTAAATATAGAATGAATGTGGCTCGGAACGAAACGAATGGAAGGATTCAATAAAGCTCGCCTTTCCCACGTTTCTAAGCCTCGCCACATAAACTATATATTTACCATCTATAGAACAATATTATATATATCATGCACTTGTTCTATTTGAGCAGTAAAATTGGATTGATTGGATACATTTTTCTAGCAAACTGTCGCTGGCCGAATTATAATTTTCTGGTACTCCTGTCCTTTGTTATCTGTGGGAAACTAATCTTCGCTCTCCAAGGGTTACGATCCGCTCCTCTCCTCTTCACCCTTGGCAGATTAAGTCAGAATTTTATAATTCCCGCGTATCGCCCTCTAGCGGGTTTATGAAGTTCAGCTCATTTGCATTACATCATTATCAACCAATGAAAGCGGTTGTAATATTACCTGTTCGAAGTGAGAAAATATTAATTGAGCAAATACCTTAAAAGTTTCTGTAAATATCGTTCTTCTGTGTTTGGGGGGCAAAGATTCATGACAAAATCTACAGTTTTCACCACCTGTCGCCATTGTTTACATTTTTCGTTCTCTACATGTGATGGTTGCGTGATCTTTTGCTAGGCGCATTTTGATTGGAGGCAGCCACCCACAGCTGCATCGGATAGTAAACAATACCGTGGTGACCAGAAATTCCGACTTAATCTGCCGCCACCGCCACTACTTCCTCTGCCGCCGCCACCACCACCGCTGTGAGGAGGAGGAGAAGGAAGCAATTACTCACAACTGGTGCACGCTCTTGAGGGGTCCCGTGCTGTTCTCTGTTAAAACCGCCGTGTGTTGTTGGGTATTCCTTAAGATCGGGATCGTTGTTACTATATGTATTATCTAATTATAAATACTTTGTTTACCTATTTATTTACAATATGTAATAGGTGAATTGGTTTGTCTTGATTCATTATAGATAATAATTAAGAGGGTACAATGTATCGGGTGTTTTATATTTACCGTATATATTGAATTTAATATTTTACAAAAAGTTCAAAATAGTCTTGAAGGGTTAGGGTTAATATGTCTTTCCAGAATGGTTTGTGCCATTGTAATGATGAACAGGTAGGTCAAAGGTACATTAGTTTAATATATGTACAATCGCTGAATTGGATTTATGGATGTAAGTCTTTAGAGTTGTTATATATGGTCCAATTATGTGATTCATTTCCGTTTTGTACGTTTGTGGATGAATTGTATTCACGATACATTCATGTAACTATCGGAATAGTGTTAAGGTTTGATTTGATAGAAATATTGGTGCGATTAAACTAATGAAGCACGATTCGGTCGTTGTTACTATATGTATTATCTAATTATAAATACTTTGTTTGTTTACAATATGATTGTCGGGTAAACATCAGATAACAGATTTGCATTGGTGGTTTTTATCTACTTTGATTAAACAGATAAGAATTTATCGCATTCGTATAAGAGTATATTATCTAAATTTAGAACATAATCACCTATCCTCGACCAATCAGAAGCTTGGATTTTTTACTCTTATTTTCATAAAACATGGTTTTCTATGTTTTATAAAATGTCAGGATTGACTGGATTTGCATTGTTCTCTTATTAGGTATAGAATGACTCAATAAAGTTCACACTAAGTCTGATTAGAGAACAATGAAAATCTGTCTGGATTACAATAAATTATCAAACATAGAAAACCATTATTTGTTAAAAAAAAATAATAAAAAAAAAATAGAGCAAAGCAAAAGCTAAAAATATAACTGAAATTTCACATTTTCAATATATCGATATCGTTTATGGAAAAAATGCATCTTTTCGGTCACTAATCCGTTTTTCAAATTCTGTGGTAGACACAGCATCTGCAAATCTATTATTACTACTATTTGCGAGTGTGTTACTGAAAATTAGTTACTGAGTCTGAATTAAATCTAAATCTTCTAAATACCAATCTTGGTTTTCTCCAGAAAAAAGATTAAAGCAAGGAACATTTCCATCCATCTTTCTAACTATAACCTAAAGGTAATTACTAATATGGGGTGAGCATTTTTAACACATGGTTCACTTATTTCAGAAACAGTTTTAATCATGATCACATGAAAAAGAAAAGTCTTAAGAGTACATTTTCATTTTATTCGTTTGGACTTTTTAAGTGAATACATTTTTCTCTGTACAGATACTGAAAGTTCATTAATTGACTAAGTATTGCTAATTATTGTTTCTTTTATTTTTATCGGATAAGTGATTATGTTCTAAATTGATCAAACACTAGTTTTCCATGTTTTATGAACTTTAAAGCTCTCGGCTGCGTCTCGAGCTTTAAAGTTCATAACACATGGAAAACTAGTGTTTAACCTATACATAAATACTGTTTTACCAGGGCTATGGTTAATTATAAATACTTTTTAGCATAGGGTTAGGGTTAGATATTGGTGTTAGGGTTAGGGTTATGCAATCGATCCACATGTGTATTCGGACCTGTGGTATCCTTTGCGATTCATGTTGCAAACCTTTACTGAGTTGGTCCAATGATTGAGGTGCGGGTTTTCGTTGTTGTCCCAACATTGTTCTATGAGGTTCCAATCCGGCGACTTTGAGGAGCATGGCAATACACTGTTGTTCTTCTGAATTAGAAAATCCATGGTTACCCTTGCTGTCTGGGGCAGCACATTATCCTACTGAAACATCTCCCTCTGTCGGTCAATAACATAGAAGATATATGGCTGCAACATATCGTCTCCATAAAGTTCAGTCGTTAAATTTCCTTGGAAACGCACTAAGTTTTCTTTGTGATTGTAGGATATTGCTGCCAACATCATGACGCTACCACCGCCATATCTTTCAACTTCTTGTGCGCAGACAGGGGCAAAACGCGGGTTCATCCATCACATCTTTGGAGAAGAAAACGTGACTCATCGCTGATCCAAATTCCGCACTAGTTCAGACCCTCAATGTATGACACCAACCAATACGTGCACGCCTGTATATCAGAGTCAAAAGTGGTCCAAATTAAGGTCTTTTTGGCCGAATTCCACTTTTCCAAAGCATGTTACGGACTGTCAGGATGGAACTTCTCTGTAAACCTGTGATACCAGATGCAGTGGTTGTAACAGTGATTGTTCGATTATGTAGATGGAACGCTCTGACATACCGATCTTGGGCTGGAGTAGTGATACCTGTCCTACCACTTCTAAACATATCTTGAGCTGATCGAGTTTGATTTAATCTCTATCAAAGGTGTGAAATTGTGCGTTAAGTTGTTGGGTGGTTATTGTTTTAGCTAATATAAGTAGAATTATTGACCATCACTATTCAAACTTTCTATTCACATTTTGATGAATTGACTACACATTTCAAAAGAAAATAATGATATTGCTAATATCTACCAATGATATTGCTAATATTCAACCAATGATATTGCTAATATCAACCAATCATATTGGTAATATCAACCTATGTATTATGATAAACAAATTATTCTTCTCACTGTTAGTAGAATTGAAAATATGGCCATAATGTGTAATCGATCAAAAATTAAAATATTATTTGTTTGTACATCAGGAGAACGTATTGGATGGAATTTTTGGCGAAAAGGACAAGGACCAAGTGGGCATGGGTTTCTGTTTGCAAGCGGGGGATGGGAGGATTGTGCACAGATTCGTTTAACTGATGGTTATAAATGGCACGATTACCCATGTAGTGGATTTCAATCACATTATAGTTGTATATGTGAATACAGTAAGTATTTCTAAGCAAGACATATTTTATATAATTGCTAATATTCATTGCATCTGCCATAATATTCAAAACTTATCAGTCGTGTATAATCTTCAAGACATTCATACGTTGTCAACAGCGACTTTACATTCACTTGGTGAAATTGCAAGATACATAGGTGATCTTCGTGAGTGTGATTTTCTCTAGACGTGTACATGTATTATGTCAAACAGCAAACTGTACAACACTACTAAACAAATGTATTTCGACAAGTATGCATACCAAGTATCCTCTATTTAACATATCTTCACAATATGTTTAAAATTGTAGTTAACACTTATATGTTAAATCAATAGTACTGACCTGAATTTTGGAAACGGATCTCATCAGCACAGTCGTCAGCGCTTCATCAATAACATGTTTATTGGATATGTAATTATTATCATAATAAAGGTTCTACCCCTCAAGCACAGGCAATCTCAGTAGATTTTGACAAAAAAAAAACAACAGATGTCGGCGGCGATGTAGACCAAAGTCATACCGCGAAAGATTTGAACTTTTAGCATTATAGTTATCGCGAAATTAAATCTCCGCGAAACTGTCTTAAAGCAGAAAAAAGCGAAACATAATAGCCGAGAAAATAAGTTGGTTTACAGTATTCTCTTTAGGCCCTTTTGGTTTTATTGCTCCTAAAGATTTACTTTATTTGGCTCTCAATTAATTTGGCATTGAGTGTACTTGATGAATGTTATTACAGAAACACGTCGTGTGCACTACGTTATGTGGTAAAGCATTAATGGTAGTCATTGATTTACATTGAAAACTCTATTTTATATAAGAATCAGCTCTTTGCTCATCTAATTGTCAGATATGACACAGCCAACAGCACCAAACACCAAAAGAACAGCAACTGTTACAACTAGTATACCTAAATCTACTTCTAATTTGGCTGTTCCAACGACAATTTCTATAAGTACTACCTCTAGAATTGTACCAACAATGACTGGACATATGTCAACAATGGCTTCTAAATCTACCATCAGAATTTTACCAACAACTACTACTACGCATGCGCCAACTACAACTACGCATGTCCTAACAACGACTTCTAAATCTATCACTATAATTTTGCCAACATCGACTTCGCATGTGCCAATAACGACTTCTAAATCTACCACTATAATTTTGCCAACTGTGAACCCATTAGGTCAAACGGGTGAGTTATTTTATATTTTCTGTTTACGTTGGTTACAGCTCTTGTAGTATCCAAAAGTGACACCTCTACTGGAGGTATCATCCGCCCAGTAGTCATTTATTGTATACACAAAGAAAACAATTAAACACCCCCGTGTTTTTTTGAAATGACAAATGATACGACAAGTATCACGAGATTACTGACCAGATAATCTCATGAACGAAATGGTGACCTGTTAGGACATTACATTGGCTGTAAGAAACCACCCAAAAAAATCAAGATTTTTTTTTATTTTAGTCCGTTTGATTTCTATTAAACCTTCAGAAAAAAATTCTTAAAAATCCAGTTTTCAAATCAGCAACTTTTTTTCCAGATGTATATTAATATATACTATATACGAACTCTGACAATTAATTTCAAAAATTTTGGTCCATTATTAAAAAAGTTACCCATTAGGTCTCTATGTTAATTATATTTTCTGAAATGTAAAAATTTACATGGAGTGAGTACAAATAGTGTAAGAGCACAACCATCAAAACAAAATAACAGACATGTGCTTTCAATGTATATTTCATTGTACCATGTGACATAGGACATTTAAATATTAAAAGGCTACTCATCAACTGACCATTAAGGTGATAGTCAATTGTTATTGATGTCCTTTAATATTTAAATGTCCTATGTCACATGGTACAGTCTGTTATTTGTACTCACTCCAGCCAGATTTTTACACTTCAGAAAATATAAGTAACATAGAGACCTAATGGATAACATTTTTAATAATGGACCAAAAATTTTGAAATTCATTGTCAGAGTTCGTATAAATCTTACATTAATATACATCTAGAAAAAAAATTGTTGATTTGAAAACTGGATTTTTAAGAATTTTTTTCTGTAGGTTTTATTGAAGTCAAACGGACTATAATGATTATTTAATCACAATATCACAAGGCCAGTAATGCAGGAAAACATGTCCTGTGCTAAGTATTGACCTTCACTGTTCAAAAAGCACGATAAGATTGTCATTTCACTTTCAAAACGTCACTTATGAATCATCTGACGACATCTATTGTTCCAAGTTCAGTACCGGGTGTAACCCCCACGTGCTTGGATGACGGCCTCAACACTGGGTGTAACCCCCACGTGCATGGATGACGGCCTCAGCCCTGCGTCTCATCCCTCCAGTAGACGTCTGATGTCCTGTTGTGATAACTGCTGCCATTCCCGATACAATGCTTCCGACCGACGAATGTTTTGCACAGGAGGTTGCCGAGCCTGTATACGAAGGCCTAATATGTCCCAAATATGCTCTATGGGATTCAAATTCGGACTCGTGGCTGGCCAAGGAACAGAAGTCACGGCTTCGCTTTGGAGGTAGGCGGTTACTGCTCTTGAACGATGAGGCCTGGCGTTGTCATCTATATACACAGGCATTGGAGCTAATGGATGGTTGTCGAAATGGGGGACAACAACTGGTTGCAAAATGTCTCTGATGTACTGATCATCAGTTAGATTGCCTTGTATGGTGACTAAATCCAGCTTGCAGTCATGAGAGATACACCCCCAAACCATTACTGAACCTCCACCGTAAGGGACATTTGGCTGGATGCTTCTTGGGTATAGGCTGTCTTTTTGTGTCTCCAAACCCTCATCCGGCCGTCGGTTACGTGAAGCAGAACCCGGCTTTCGTCTGACCAATGGATCTTGCGCCATGTCCTTAAATTCCAGCCACGTCGTCTTAAACACCATGTCAAACGTGTTTGTCGATGTCTGTCTGTCAACAATGGACGTTTAATAACTCTCCTTTTCTTAAGTCCCGCTGATTTCAGACGGTTTCTAACTGTTCTTGTTGACAGACGTCTATTCGACAGCCAGTGTTGTTTGAGTTCGGGACTGGTTGCGAATATATAGCACCCGCCTAACCTAACGCTGCAATGCCCTGTCGTCACAATCAGATGTTACCCGTTGTGTGCCGAATCTTGGCAAGTCTTTCATATTGTTGGTTTGTGTGTATTTTCTCACCAGTCGGCTTACTACAGCATAGTGGTAGCCCATCTGACGTTCAATAGCTTTGAAGGACATCCCTGTAGTATGCATGCAACTTTTTTGCCATCTTTGTGCTCCTTATATTTGCCTTCGTACCATGCTTACTGAAAATGAATACATTTTTTAAAACATCGGACTTAAATACACAGATTCGAAGCGTGAACATACTGAATTTTGAGTAATGCATGAGAGGCATGGTTCACGTGCATGACTAGTCGATATTAGACATAATGGTCACACCTGTGTGATCACATCTTTTTAATGGAACATTGTTCTTGCTATAATCAATATAAATATTAGGATATAAACTTAGTGTAACTTATTATGTTTTAATATATCAGGTGATGCTTAACTGTTTTCTTTGTGTATATTACTATATTTTCTAAACAAGTACTGAAATAACTAAAATAACTGCGACTAGAGGCCAGCCAGTTTCATTTGCTACATTCTGATTTAGTATATAAATGAGAGTTTGCACTTTGATAAACAACCAAAATATATGAATTACTCTTTTTCATCTATTCAACTTTGAGTTTCACAAATTACGATAACAGTACAACACCACAGATGACACAATTTAGATATGCAGCCATGATAGTATGTAAGTGTAACAGGCAATTAATAAAAGTTCAGAATAACAAACATTTCCTCAGATCCCAACGCTAGTAAACAAAACATGGTTATCTAGCTGTGGCAGGTAATTTACTGCCACTAGATAATCATATTGTGTTCAGTGTTACCACAAAATTAGCTCGTTCCGTTAAACTTTTACATTACAATATTCTTCTTCTCTGAAACTAGGAGGCACAATACAAGAGGTCATGTTCACCATTTCTATATTTCGTTCTAATCGGACAAAGTTTACTCATTTGGTCCAGATTAGAAAACAAACATGGTCACATAAATTATTTTTTTTAATGAATTCTTTAGGAAAACCCATTTCAGAAAAATGTTAACTAGCATTATTATGTAACCATTACCGTTTCTAACATAAGAGGGAGTATTTTGATATTTTTTTGCCGTTTAGCTGATCAGGACAAAGACATCAGTCGTAATCTTTCACATTTAAATCTTCCCGTCTGAAACATCTGAACCAAATTCAATCTAATGTATATATATTTCTGATGAACTTTTATAGTTACAATGATATCCATACTCATTAAACTACAACAGGGTGGTATGAGACAGAAATATACATTCACTGTCAAATATCAATCTGAGAAATTAATGATCGATTTTAAATGACATCATGTAACGTGTACAGTGTGAAAAATATATCTCCTGATTTGGTAAATATTTTAGGATTTATCGCAATTTTTGGTTCGGTTCATGAAGAAATAACCTAAAGCAGGTCATACACAACGTGTAACCCGCTTACGGGTTACACACGGGTGTGTACTACCTGATTGTGGTTATTTCGAATGAACCGAACAAATAATTTCGATCAATCCTTATAATTTTTTTTTTTAAGGCAAATAATCGGAAATAAATTTAAATAACCCCAAAGATGCCTCATTTAAAGAAAATCGCCTGATGACAACAACATGCGACGCCTTGATAGCGACGTCTATTTTCAGATTCAGTACATATACAAATAACCTCAACTTTTTAAACCAATCAAAACACGTATAAAATGACATGTGACTAAGATTATTTATTTGATTTTAATTGAAATCAACAATTCTACAGGAGCCTCTGTCTGCCCACCAGGAGTTCAACAATTAGGACATCTACACGTGTATTCTGATACCTGTCTGGTTCTTGTACGAACTACATTGTCATGGAGAGATGCCCGCACAAGCTGTATAAAGACTGGAGGAGACTTGGTGATGATAAAAGATGCTGATAAACAAGCGTTTATTCTGAATGGTTTAAGTGCTGATAATTGGGACCAAGATCAAGTGTGGATTGGTGCGACGGATTTACAACATGAAGGCGACTGGAGATGGGTAGATTGTATGCTACAATTTGATATGTAAATTTTTTCCCGAATTTTTTACACTGAATATTGTGGGACCATCGTGGTCATGATCGTATGGTAGTTGGATTTTCAACTACATGCCTATCACCACTATGAGTTCGAATCCCGTTCATAGCGGGATGTACTCGATACAACATTATGTGATAAAGTTTGTCGGTGAATTGCGACAGTTCGGTGGTTTTCTCCGAGTACTCCTGTTTAATCCACAAATAAAACTGACCGCCACGATATAACTGAAATATTGTTGAAATTGGCGCTAAACTCCATAAGCCAAACCAAATCAATCATTGTCTCGTTTTCATACAGCAATTTAACGACAAATTTATCAAGAATTATCTATAGCGTTCACAATTATGTCTTACAATGGCTTGATATACTATCAATATTCAAATAATGGTTGAGACCAGTAAACCTCTTTAATAGAACTAATTATATCATACATATGACAACTTCTGTGTCACGGATATTAATAGATTAAATATAATGTTCAAGATAATAGCGTTCTTTACAATAATGCTGTTCGCCCCGGTTATATGTGAGGGTTGGTTGATTTGATTTTTGGTGTTTAGCTCCACTTTTATCAATTTTTAGCTATATCATGGCGACCAGATTTAGTGATGGAAGAAGTCGGAGAGAACCACCGACAATGGGCAAGTAACTGGTAAACTTTGTCACTTGCGACTGCGAGTCGAGTGCACCTTTTTTTTCAATTTACAAAGCCGGGCACGAACCCACGCCGTATTGGTGATAGGCTTGTATGAGTTGTTAGGTAATCCAACTACCTAAAGTCATTGAGCCATCCGGGACCATGTGAGGGTTGGCATTTTACTCACAGATGGAAGGCACTTGCATGACCACGTCATTTCAGTTAGAGAGTAGGTTTGGGTCTATAAAACTAGCTTAACCCTTTCACTTTTTTAAGTATTTGTAACAAGTCATGACAGTGAGCGGTCATGTACATTTGTGTGTTAGTGGTTTTCATTTTGCACCTATTTCAGCTATATCATGGCGGGCAGTTCTATTGGTGGAAGAAACAGTACACGGAGAAAACCACTGACTTGCCGCTGACAAACTTTTCCACATAATGTTGTATCGAGTGCACACCGCCTGAGTGGGGTGAATTCGAACTCGCAACTTTAGTGGTGATAGGTACTCAACCTCTCTCACTATAGTGTATTCTTATAACTATACAAGTAGACTTCAGTGATTTAGAGAAAAAAACCACAACCATAATGAAATTGTATCTTAATTTTTAATATTTACCTGTGTTGCGGATGGATTATACTTCATCCTTACTTACATCTACATATTTTTTGCTAAATAGTATAATAATGTTCTTTTCTATCAAACCGCATCGATGGTGTAATGATTAAGGTGTTCGCCTCGTGTGCGGGAGATCGTGGGTTCGAGCCCTGATCGGGTCAAACCAAAGACTGTAAAATTGGTATGTGTTCCTTTTCCGCTATTCATGCAGCATTAAGGAGAAAAAAGCAAACACCCGTTGGCTCGGAATCAGGAAAATGTGTCCGAGTGGGGCGACATTCCTATCCGCGGACTGTTTTTAAGTGAGCTAGCACTAAAAATCCAACTAAGCGTGTTTGTCTAGTATAAAGCGCAGCTCATTATCATCTCATTGAAAAATTAACTTGTTCTCGCCATTATATGGCTGAACAATTTCTTAGAGTTTTATATATAAATGTAATTCGTTTCGTCTTTAAAGACGGGTGGGTACAGTAGCATAGTATATTAATTACCTTATATTATTTATGTCAAAATTTAAAGATTTACGTATACTAGTGTCCAACACGGTTTCCATGTCAGATCATTTTCGTATCGTTTAACATTAGCACGACGGGTGTCACATGTGGAGCAGACACTACTAACCCTTCCGGATCACCTGAGTTCACACC
>MJUT01057390.1:136110-160005 GCA_002080005.1 Gigantidas platifrons
CTATTATATCCTCGTTTATCAATAATATTCGTTCTCTCTATAATAAATGTGGATTATGTTGAGCATGTTCTCGGGGATAATATGGTTTCAACTGTAGCGATACATGCAGTAATTGTAAATGGCAAACTTGTTTCCCAATAACTGGTGTATGTAAATACGGCTGTACATCTGGTTGGAAGAGTGACAAATGTAATCAAGGTATTAAATTTTGTACGCAATATATTAATGTCTTATTTTCTATTCAAGAAATACCACAAAAATGTATATTAGGAATATTAATAGACTACAAACAATTAACACGTACATCGTTAGCACTTACAATATATCTCCCAGAAAACAAAGATACACATTAATTAAATTTAAACGTTTATCAAAATATTGATCATTCAATGATGATGAACGATTCTACCAATATCAAGAACACAAACAACTACCTCAAACCTCAAAATATTTGATAATTTAAGCGGTCGTCATTTTGTGTGGCCATTTATTGTTTTTAAAAGTTTCGGAGTCTACACTGATCGTATTATTTAGAATTGAATGGCTATTGTTATTATTTTCATACACAAATATATTATTTTTTATTATTGCTATGATTTCTAATTAGTGTGCGATCAAGGTACCTTTGGTGAAGATTGCAAGAGTAGATGTCAATGTTTTAATGGAGTCAGATGTAACAACGTGAACGGACAGTGTCCACGTGGGGATTGTGATGCTGGATGGAAACTACGCACATGTTCTGAAAGTATATTTAAGTTATTTCTATTATGGAATTGGACTTTATGGTTAATAAACATAATTTTTAATGGATTTGAACATGAACACAAATTTATCTAAAATCAATGAATAATCAAACGTAATGATTCTTGTAAGATATATACGTTACATTTATTGTTTTATACTCACAAAAGATTATCAAAAGCTGATAAAGTAATCATACAAAATTAATATATTCACTAATTCTGTTTTTGTACAACTCGTGTTTTTGTTGGCGATATTATTTTTCCTATATATGACACGTAAAATGTGACATTGGTTATTAGTCACGTCTTTTCCAATAAGTAATATTTTATTTTACTAATTCTACTATTAAGTCAGGAATCATCTAATAATCCCTTTCAAAAAGTGCATCGAAAGATTTTGTCATATCCTAAGTTAGTGGTCTTCTAAACATAAAAACCACCCCAGTGCATATTGCTGATCAGTGGTATAGACTTGTACTTCATGTTTATCAATGAATCCATTAATCTAGAAAAAAAATACATGTCAGTGCGTGCATGATTAACACTTATTTTCATCAATAATACATTTTCTTCTAATAGTTAATTTTGCGTTTCTCATACTCTCGCGGGATGTGGAATAAACTGTAGGAAACATGCTGTATTAGAAAACTCAAAATCTTGTTTCCCAGCTAACGCTATTGGTAAACAAATGTCATAAACGAAGCTAGAGCATTTCGGAAAGGGCGTGTGCTGATTGTGCAGGATAATTACATACATGTACACCATTAGGACGAGACGTAGTTGAGTTCAGAGTGTATGAAGAAGATCACGATCCTTGCAGTTCCATTTCCAACAGTTACTAAATATCAAACGTTTGCTATGAGTTATAGATGGTCCATTGGAAGAAAATAGTTTCAGACCCAGTTCATTATATCCTCGTTTATCAACAATGTTCGTGCTTTCTTTAAATCAATGTTGATTATTTTTAGCATGTTCTCGGGGAAAATATGGACGCAACTGTTGGGATACATGCAGTAATTGTAAACATCAAATGTGTAACCCAGTAACTGGTGTATGTAAAGAAGGCTGTATACCTGGATGGAAGAGTGGCAAATGTAATCAAGGTATTAAATACTGTATACAATATATTAATGTTTAATTTTCTACACGACGAACGTCAGTCTGACCGATAACTTCTAGTTTCTGGGCCGATTCGTTGACACTGACAATTTCACTAGCTGAGAGCAAAGAAAAAATATCAAAATTACCGATAAATTTCGTTATCAACATTCTGTTCAATTTCATTCAAATACAAAGTGTTTGGAAAATGAAAGGCACAATTGTGTACAAATTTACTTTCTCGATAACAAGTTAATAATTGTAACAATAATAACATAAAGAAATTAAAAGAAAAATTGATAAATAGTTGTGTGTTATGTGTATCAGTTTTAGAGATGTGCGTTTAATGTGTATCAGCAGTTTATAATTTATATTAATGTTTATCAGTGATATGGTTGTGTGTGCTTGATACAATAAGTGGTGGTCATTTGCATGAACATCTAATGTTTTCGATATCTTCAGAGTCGACACTGATCGTTTTATTTTGAATTGACTAATTACATTTATTATTGTCATTCATAAATCTCTCTTTTTCATTATTGCTATGCTTTATAATTGCAGAGTGCAATCAAGGTACCTTTGGTGCAGAGTGCAAGAGTAGATGTCATTGTGTAAATGGAGTCGGGTGTAATAACGTGGACGGACACTGTCCAAATGGGGATTGTGACTCTGGATGGAAACTACACACATGTTCTCAAAGTATATTTAAGTTATTTCTACTGGGGATTTGGACTTTATGGTTAATATACATAATTTTGAACATGAACACTAATATATCTAAAATCAATGCATAATCTAACGTAATAGTTGTTTTAAGAGATATACGTTACATTTATTGTTTTACACTCACAAAACATTATTACAAACTGATAAGGTAATCATACAATATTAGTATATTCACTAATTCTGCTTTTGTACAACTCGTGTTTTTGTTGGCGATATTATTTTTCCTATATATGACACGTATAATGTGACACTGGTTATTATTCACACGCCTTTTCCAATAACTAATATTTTATTTAACTAATTCAAGTATTAAGTCAAGAATCGTTTAATCATCCCTTTCAAAAATTGTTTCATAAGATACCAACATCTTGTTGAAACGTATTCTTTCACTCGAGTACAGATGCCGGTTATATGTTGGTTCAAAGTTGACAATTGTTTCACTATCATGTCTTACGATGGCATTGTGCAGTATCTGATATTTAAATGATGGTTTAGGTCATCGGCTCTCTTGTAGTTCCGATTATGCTTTTCTTGATAGGGGGTCTCTGCTTAGAATCAACTGGACCAAGGGTTCCTAGTGGTAAAGTTGAATTCATGAAAAATAAATCAGGCTGATGACCAGTTTGCTTGAGTGATAGAAGCTACATTGATAGTTTTATAGTTGTACAAAAAAGATAATTAAAAACTGATGAAGACATCATACGAAATTAAAATCTTCACTAACCCTGCTTTTATACTCCCCATGTTTTTTGCCGATATTACTTTTTCTATATATTACTTGTATCATATGTTAATGGATACTACTCATAACTATTATTCATTGTCCCTGATTTTGTCATATCCTAAGTTAGTGGTCTTCTTATTGCTGAGTTTTGGTATAGACTTGTAGTTTATGTTTATCTGTTAATCCAGTTATTCAGAGAAAATACATGTCAATGTGTGCATAATTGACACTTTGTTTTATCAATAATACATTTGCTTGCTATTATTATTTTTGTGTTTTCTCATCCTTTCGTGGATGTATTGAATAAACTGTATGAAACATGCTGTATTGGAAAACTCAAAATATTGTTTCCCAGCTAATGGTAAAGGTAAAAAAAAAGTCATAAACGAAACTAGAGCTTTTCTAAAAGGGCGTGTGTTGGTTGTGATGGATAGTAACTAAGTATCAAACGTTTGCTGTGAGTTATTGATGGTCCACTGGAAGACAATAGTTTCAGCCTAGTCTATTATATCCTCGTTTATCAATAATATTCGTTCTCTCTATAATAAATGTGGATTATGTTGAGCATGTTCTCGGAGACAATATGGTTTCAACTGTAACGATACATGCAGTAATTGTAAATGGCAAACTTGTTTCCCAGTAACTGGTGTATGTAAATACGGCTGTGCATCTGGTTGGAAGAGTGACAAATGTAATCAAGGTATTACATGTTGTACGCAATGTATTAATGTCTTATTTTATATTCAAGAAATACCACAAAAAAGTATATTAGGAATTAATAGACTACAAACAATTAACACGTACATCGTTAGCACTTACAATATATCTCCTAGAAAACAAAGATACACATTAATTAAATTTAAACGTTTATCAAAATATTGATCATTCAATGATGATGAACGATTCTATCAATATCAAGAACACAAACAACTACCTCAAACCTCAAAATATTTGATAATTTAAGCGGTCGTCATTTTGTGTGGCCATTTATTGTTTTCAAAAGTTTCGGAGTCTACACTGATCGTGTTATTTAGAATTGAATGGCAATTGTTATTATTTTCATACACAAGTATATTATTTTTTTTATTATTGCTATGCTTTCTAATTAGTGTGCGATCAAGGTACCTTTGGTGAAGAGTGCAAGAGTAGATGTCACTGTTTTAATGGAGTCAGATGTAACAAAGTGAACGGACAGTGTCCACGTGGGGACTGTGATGCTGGATGGAAACTACGCACATGTTCTGAAAGTATATTTAAGTTATTTCTATTATGGAATTGGACTTTATGGTTAATAAACATAATTTTTAATAGATTTGAACATGAACACAAGTTTATCTAAAATCAATGAATAATCAAATGTAATGGTTCTTTTAAGAGATATACGTTACATTTATTGTTTTATACTCACAAAAGATTATCAAAAACTGATAAAGTAATAACACAAAATTAATATATTCACTAATTCTGCTTTTGTACAACTCGTGTTTTTGTTGGCGATATTATTTTTTCTATATATGACACGTAAAATGTGACATTGGTTATTATTCACGTCTTTTACAATAAGTAATATTTTATTAAACTAATTCAACTATTAAGTCAAGAATCGTCTAATCATCCCTTTCAAAAAATGCATCGAAAGATTTTGTCATATCCTAAGTTAGTGGTCTTCTAAACATGAAAACCACCCCAGTGGAAATTGGTGATCAGTGGTATAGACTGGTACTTCATGTTTATCAATGAATCCATTAATTTAGAAAAAAACACATGTCAGTGCGTGCATGATTAACACTTATTTTCATCAATAATACATTTTCTTCCAATATTTATTTTTGCGTTTCTCATACTCTCGTGGGATGTTGAATAAACTATAGGAAACATGCTGTATTGGAAAACTCAAAATCTTCTTTCCCAGCTAACGCTATTGGTAACAAAATGTCATAAACGAAGCTAGAGCATTTTGGAAAGGGCGTGTGTTGATTGTGCAGGATAATCACATACATGTACACCATTAGGACGAGACGTAGTTGAGCTCAGAGTGTATGACGAAGATCACGATCCTTGCAGTTCCATTTCCAACAGTTACTAAATATCAAACGTTTGATATGAGTTAAAGATGGTCCATTGGAAGAACACAGTTTCAGACCCAGTTCATTATATCCTCGTTTATCAACAATGTTCGTACTTTCTCTAAATCAATGTTGATTATTTTTAGCATGTTCTCGGGGAAAATATGGACGCAACTGTTGGGATACATGCAGTAATTGTAAACATCAAATGTGTAACCCAGTAACTGGTGTATGTAAAGAAGGCTGTATACCTGGATGGAAGAGTGGCAAATGTAATCAAGGTATTAAATTATGTATACAATATATTAATGTTTAATTTTCTACAAGAAGAACGTCAGTCTGACCGATAATTTCCAGCTTCTGGGCCGATTCGTTGACACTGACAATTTCACTAGCTGAGAGCAAAGAAAAAAATATCAAAATTATCGATAAATTTCGTTATCAACATTCTGTTCTATTTCATTCAAATACAAAGTGTAAGTGTTTGGAAAATGAAAGGCACAATTGTGTACAAATTGACTTTCTCTATTACAAGTTAATAATTGTAACAATAATAACATCAAGAAATTAAAAGAAAAATTGATAAATAGTTGTGTGTTATGTGTATCAGTTTTAGAGATGTGCGTTTAATGTGTATCAGCAGTTTATAATTTATATTAATGTTTATCAGTGATATGGTTATGTGTGCTTGATACAATAAGTGGTGGTCATTTGCATGAACATCTAATGTTTTCGATATCTTCAGAGTCGACACTGATCGTTTTATTTTGAATTGATTAATTACATTTATTATTGTCATTCATAAATCTCTCTTTTTCATTATTGCTATGCTTTATAATTGCAGAGTGCAATCAAGGTACCTTTGGTGCAGAGTGCAAGAGTAGATGTCATTGCGTTAATGGAGTCGGGTGTCATAACGTGGACGGACAGTGTCCACGTGGGGATTGTGATTCTGGATGGAAACTACGCACATGTTCTCAAAGTATATTTATGTTATTTCTACTATGAAATTGGACTTTATGGTTAATAAACATAATTTTCAATGCACTTGAACATGAACACTAATATATCTAAATTCAATACATAATATAACGTAATGGTTCTTCTAAGAGATATACGTTACATTTATTGTTTTACACTCACAAAAGATTATTAAAAACTGAAAAGGTAATCATACAATATTAATATATTCACTAATTCTTCATTTGTATAACTCGTAATTTTTTTTACAATATTATTTTTCCTATATATGACACTGGTTATTATTCACACGTCTTTTCCAATAAGTAATATGTTATTGAACTAATTCAACTATTAAGTCAAGAATCGTCTAATTATCCCTTTCAAAAAGTGTTTCATCAGATATCAACATCTTGTTGAAACATATTCTTTCACTCGAGTACAGATGACGGTTATATTTTGGTTCAAAGTTGACAATTGTTTCACTAGCATGTCTTACGATGGCATTGTGCATTATCTGATATTTAAATGATGGTTGAAGTCATCGGCTCTCTTGTTGTTCCGATCATGCTTTCCTTGATAGGGGGTATGTGCTTAGAATCAACTGGACTAAGGGTTCCTAGTGGTAATGTTGAATTCAGGGAAAATAAATCATGCTGATGACCCGTTTGCTTAAGTGATATAAGTCACATTTATAGTTTTATAGTTGTGCAAAAAAGATAATTAAAAACTGATGAAGAGATCATTCGAAATTAATAGTTTCACTAACCCTGCTTTTATACTCCCAATGTTTTTTTGCCGATATTACTTTTTCTAGATATAACTTGTATCATATGACACTGGATACTACTCATAACTATTATTCATTGCCCCTGATTTTGTCATATCCTAAGTTAGTGGTCTTCTTATTGCTGATTATTGGTATAAACTTGTACTTTATGTTTAACTGTTAATCCAGTAATTTAGAGAAAATGTATGTCAATGTGTGCATAATTGACACTTTGCTTCATCAATAATACATTTGCTTGCTATTATTATTTTTGTGTTTTCTCATCCTCTCGTGGGTATATTGAATAAACTGTAGGAAGCATGCTGTATTGGAAAACTCAAAATATTGTTTCCCAGCAAACGCTCTTGGTAAAAAAATGTCATAAACGAAGCTAGAGCATTTCGGAAAGGGCGTGTGTTGAATGTGCAGGATAATTACATACATGCACACCATTAGGACGAGACGTATTTGAGTTCTGAGTGTATGAAGAAGATAACGATCCTTGCAGTTCCATTTCCAACAGTTACTAAATATCAAACGTTTCCTATGAGTTGTGGATGGGCCATTGGAATACAATAGTTTCCTACCCAGTCCTTTATATCATCGTTTATTAATAATGTTCGTGCTTTCTATTAATAATTTTGATTATTTTTAGAATGTTCACCGGGAAAATATGGACACAACTGTGGGGATACATGCAGTAATTGTAAACACCAAGCTTGTTCCACAGTAACCGGTGTATGTAACGACGGCTGTACACCTGGATGGAAGGGCTACAAATGTAATCAAGGTATTGAATAATGTATGCAATATATGAATGTTTTATTTTCTATCCACGAGATACCACAACAAATATAGATATTAGGAATTAACAAATAAAACGTACATCGTTCAAAGTAATGAATATAAGGGGATATCCAATAATTATAAAAAGGGGGTTTGAATAGGGATGGTGAACGATTCCACTAATATCAATAACATAAAATAAACACCTCAATCCTCAAAATAGTTTATGAAAAAAGTAGCCATTATTTGTGTGGGCATCTAATGTTTTTGATATTTTCAGAGTCGATACTGATTGTGTTATTTTGAATTGACTAGTTACATGAATTATCGTCATTCACATATCTCTCTCTTTTATTATTGCTATGCTTTATAAATGCAGAGTGCATTCAAGGTACCTTTGGTGCAGAGTGCAAGAGTAGTTGTCACGGTTTAGATAAAGCCAGATGTAATAAAGTGAATGGACATTGTCCACGTGGGGATTGTGATTCTGGATGGAAACCAGGCACATGTTCTGAAGATAAAATCAATATATTTCTTGCATTATATTAGATTTAATGCTAAACAAGCAAGACTCTAAATGGAAGTGAACATGAACAAACATCTACCTAGAAATCAGGAAAACATACATCATGCTGTTGAATGTTCTCTTAAGTGACAGACGCTATTTTTACAGTTTTATAGTTGTTCACAAAAAGATTAATGAAAAACTAATAACGATATACAAATTAATATCTTCGTTGACCATGCTTTTGAACCGTAATGAAAGAGGGAGGTTTGGCACCGTACAATCTGATTCAATTCATCATTTCTTTGGAAATGCCTGTACCAATTCAGGGTCATTTCGGTTTTCCCAGTTTTCCGGTTGTTGACAGAATGTGTCTGTTTATATACGTATGAGTTTTCATTTTCCCTTTGGAAGATTGTTCGGAGTTCGTTAATTTTGTTATTACCCTTATTTCCCATGTTGTTGGAGGTATTATTTTCTCTACATAGGGATGTTGCACAAAATGACATAACTGTACGTTACTATGCATGACCTATATTACTCGACTTAAGTCCACTGATCCTTCTTTTATTCTCCCCATTTTGTTGTTGCCTATATTACTTTCTATGTAAAACTTGTATATTCTGATACTGGATATTATTCATTGTCCCTGATTTTGTCATTTACTCAATGAGTGGTTTTCTACTATGAAAACCGCCGCAGTCCGTATTGGTTATCAGTGGCATAGACTTGTATTTCTTGTTTATGAGTGAATCCAGTTATTAAGAGAACATTCTTGTCAATATGTGGATAATTAACACTATTTTTCATCAATAATACATTTGCTAGATATTGTTAGCTTGGGTCTTAGCATGTTAGCGCATGAAATCGTGTTTCCTAGTTAATGGGTAATGTTAAGACAGTTTTAATACAAGCTAGATCACTTCTAAAAGGTTGTGTATTTATTGTGCGTCATCATTAAATGCTTGGAAACAATCAGTACGAGATGTAGTTGAGTGTAGGAAGATGACCACGATCCTTGCAGTTTTACTTCCTGCAGCTCGTAATCAACAAACGTTTGCTATGCATTGTTGGTGATCCGTTGGAAGACAATAGTTTCCTACCCTGTTCATTATATTATCGTTTATCAATGTTTTTGCTACCGATATAAATGTTCTCTATATAAGACTTGCATAATATGACACTGGCTATTATTCAGGAATATTATTCATTGTCCTTGCTTTGTCATAACCGAAAGTCGTTGTCGTCTTATATTGAAATCCTCCTCAGTAACGTAATGGTTAGCGCGAGCCACGAATGCAGAAAATCGCGGAAACGATCCGGTCGTTCAAACAAGATAATATATAATTGGTATTTGCTGCTACTCTGCTAAGTATTCAATATTAATGAGTAAGAACATATAAATGTTCCGTCGTGGTCTTCCTTTTATCTACATCTACCTTTATTTCTTCAGCCTGTGAGAAAGGAACATATGGCCTGAACTGTAACACCTCATGTAGCAACTGTTTGTCTGAGACATTTGACAATGTTGAAGATTTATGCAAGATTAAAAACGAGTGTAAACCAGGTTATTTTGGGTTCAAAGTGTGATCAAGGTATTTTATAGTTTGTAAGATAAATAGGGCCTCCCAACAAAGGATTTATAAATCAAAATTCAAGCATAATTTGATGTTAACATCTTGTTGCTTTGTATTACTTTTACGCCAGTTGTTTTTCTCGAATCGTTTTTTTTTACTGGATCATCTCTCCGACTAAGGTACCTGCTGCTATTTTACAGAGAATTCATGTCTCAACCTTAATAACTGCCGGAATTTTATACATCTGTAATAAGAAATTTTCATATTGATATTTGCAATTGATGCTTATGTCTATTTAACTAGTATCCATTTTCAGCTTGCCATCAGGGTTCTTGAGGTCACAGATGTGCTATGACATGTTCTACTTGTTTGTCTCAAAAATGTGACATTGTCAAGAAATTACGTTGTTGATTTTGATATAACACTGATACCACAATGTATGATGTTATTAATAGGCAATTAATTTCTTATTTTGATTTGTAAATAAAAGTACAAAGTGCATAGTAGGGATGGGAGGAGCCGAACTTGGTTAATGGTTTGTTGAATGTTGCACGGAAGAGTGCATGAGTGGATGGTTTCCATATATTTTATGACGTTATTATTCACTTGAAATTTCAGAACTAGATTTGTAAAATTAAAACTAAATACGTTTTAGTAGAGATGGGCAGAGCTGAACTCGTTTAATCGGTGATTTGTTCGTAAATAAATTGTCATGAATTTACTTTTGTTGTTCATTTTATTACATAAAACTACAACCAGAGCTTAGATTGTTCAACCAATTCGAAATTTTTACGATTTTGTACTTTTAATATGTTATCTTATTTATTTTACTTAACTCTTTTATCACACTTAGTATTGAGTAAATTGATAGATAAATTTCAGATCGAAACCATAAATCTACAGATATATCCCATTATATATATGTTATTGTTTTTTAAAGTTGTATTTGAAATATTTTGGTCTTGTAAAGTGTAATACTTATTTTGCTCGTGCTTTTTAATTTTCAATAGGTTATGGTTTCTCTGTTTCCTATGTTAAAAGTTACTTGCTCACACTGAGTTCAAATGAAATTAAAATATCCACTCAATACATTTGTTATAAATACAGTCTTGACGGCAGTTTGGTATTGTCAGAAAATACATGCATCCATTTTGTTGTCTAATTTTGTTTTCAAACATTTCTTGAACAATCTGGAATGTTCCGTTTTTTAGTAACATTTAAATTACAATAGCGGCAACATCGATACCACTAACACTCATGATTCAAATAATATTGGCCATATATCCATAAATATATAATAACGAAAAGTGTGTATTGACAGTTCGGATTTTGCTCAAAGTAGACTATTGAGTCACTATAATATGTAATATGACCTTGTATATTATCTAATGTTTAAAACAATTGTTGAAGCCATTGGCTCTGTTTAACAGAACTAATATTAAACATATGACAACTTCTGCTTCACGAATAATTCATGTAAAATGTTGACAATCATGGCGGTCTTTATAATAACGCTGTTCGCCCAGTTATATGTGAAGACTGACATATAACTCATATGTGGGAAAACTAACCGCCACGATATGGCTGAAATATTGTCTAAAGTGGCGTTAAACACCATCACAAAAGCAAACAAACAGTAGAAAAATTAATATTTTATTACAGTTATAATTAGAATGTAGAATATTTGATACTATTGTTTGTAAAGGACTCTAAGTGAACTTATATTTGGAATATAAACGAACAGGAATTTATATCCAAAATGTTTATGGCGTTTTTACTGTTGATCATCCTTGTCATATTTCAGTTCCTCCACAAACTCCCGCAAACTTAAGCTTGGTTAGTTCTACTGAAACTAGTATCTTGGTGGAGTGGACCCCAGGCTATAGTGGTGACCACGAACATACCTTCTATCTAGAATATCAAGCACGTAGAACAGAAACATGGTCCTTAAAGGAGATATCTCACAATACAAAATAGTTTACCGCTCTGAACTACGTTTTTTTCTGGGTTACAGGATAGTACATTATATGAATTGAAAATGTATTCGAAAAACATGTTTGGCAGAAGTTTAAGTACAGATACAGACATCATTCGGACAAGAGAAAAACAGGACAAATGTATACAACTAATGCGCTATGGTTCATAAATATTTGAATAAGCTTGAGAAACAGACATTAACAACAGGAACTTCCTATTAATCAACATGCACTGTGCATACATGTAAGATGCACTACCTATTAATCAACATGTATTGTGCATACAGTCCACAGGCACTATCTATCAATCAACATCTACTGCCTATGCAATCAACGGTCAATGCGTACACACTCAATATGCACTTTTTAAACAATCAACATCAATTGTGTAAAAAAAAATTAACCGGAGCTATATGTACATGCAACATGGACAGTATATACAAGAAATAAGCACTACTTATAATATAATACGATCAATATTGTCCATACATTATCAGTTTTGATTTTGATAAAAAAAAGTATGGGTTACGGGTGGGGAAACGGGGGAGAGCAAAGGGTGGAAATAAGGGGAAAGTGCTTAGGGTGGGAAAAAGGGAGAAAGGGTTTGAAGTGTGAAAAAGTGTTATTAGGGAGAAGGGCATTAGTTTCCTTCAAATTCACGATCGTTTATTTAACTGAACGGACTAAGCACGTTATATTTCCTGTGGAGATGTTATTATATATCAGGAATCAGAATGCATCATGGTTGTTGCTGATGTACGAGGATATATTATATTTCTTGTTTATTTTCATTAATGCAAGAAACATCCTCAAGTGGACTTTACGCTGTTATTGGAGGAATGACTGGTGCTATGACTGTTTTAATCATCACTGTTATCATCATAGGGACTCTACTCTTTAGGAGAAACAAAGGTAGCATGTATCCTTCTTTTAATGTGACATACAAGGACACTTTATTTCTAAGCTTTAGGTCACATGTGATAAATGTAGCATACTGTTCCGATTGTTGAGGAACAATATCATGCATCCCATCCCCACTCCGCTTATTTGTTCTACAAATCGCAGTTGATATGCTATGCTGTTCTAAATAAACAGGGTTTTATTAATGGAAGTCATCAATGAAAAAGGTTTTAGATTATAGATATTCTGAATTATGTCATCATTACATGATTTCCATGTATCAGCTGATTGTATGCAGATTAGATGCCACTATTAAAACATAGAGTATACATTGATTGGTCGGTACCATCCCACGCCTTTGTATATCGGTACTTAACGACGGATATCATGAATTGCAAATGAGCAGTTTGTACAATCCCAGCACCAAATATTGTGACTTCCTGCATGCATGTGGGGCTGTTGGCATCTTTTTAATAGAATATACATTAATTAAATATGTTATAAGAAAAGGCCAATTATACCAATAGGTTATAGTAAAACTGCAGATGAAAAACATACACATGGCATACAAGTATAAAATATAAAAATACATATAATTAATCAACGTGAACAAACATAGAAATTAAAGATGATCATCACGGAGCCCACCAAAACCGGAACTGAACTCATGTTCTTCTTCGACTTCCGGATTCGGATTACCCCTTTTCTGCAAACCCTTCATTTGAAACTGTTATTGTAGAAAAAGCAAATGTGGCACGCGCTTGTCCTCCCAAGGCATCAGTCAAGGTTCAATAAATGCCATAAGCAGAAAGAGTCATCACTTCGAAAGGGTTGCAGCAGCCACCATGACTCTTATACTGTTATGCAGAATGTATTTGCCACAAATGACCAAGGATATGTTCTGTTTCTTGTCATCACAATCCGATTCTTTGCTAATTAATGACTTGTTATTGGTTTGTTGCCATAGTAACCGACCAGTGCCACTAGTAGAGTAGAGCAGCACCTGAGACCGGTTGTTTTACTTTAGTGTAGTATTTTGAAGAGCATTGCTTGTTCTTTTGACCATTTTATTTTGGCCATTGACCTTTGGCTTTCAGTTGCCTTTACGACAGCCCAAGTATACCCGCAATCATCGTTGAGACAGAGACTGAGAGGCGATTACAGCTTTCATGATGGCATCAATAAAACGTCGATGTGAAAAGTCTTCAATTTAACTCTTGTGAACTCTCCAATGAGTGCTACTTCAAACTTGATACACAAACAAAAACATGGAAAGTTTATAATTGAAAGTTAGAGTCATCACCTGTTCCGTCCCATTTTAATCGGTGCTCACCGTCAATACGGTTGTTTCGAATCATGTCAATTCCGACCACGTTCCGTCTTATTCGTGTCTTGACGTCTGAAAGATAACGCAGACGACTTCCGGTGTTTATGCTATTACTGTGACAACATCAGCATATCATAGTCGTAGATGCGGTAGATTATAAGTAATTGTAATATGGAAACGCCAATGAAACGGCTAAATACATACTTGTGTTCGGTACCCCACTATCTGTCTGATATCAGATATATATATATAAAGGCAAATAGTTTTCCTTTCATGATGCTGACAGCAGCAAATAAAGAAGGAAAGCAAATTTAATCTTAAAAAAGTAATTGTCTCTGCATTGAAGTCTTTGATACAAATAAAATAATTTAACTGATATCTGTCTTTTCAGAAAATGTTTAGATATTAAGTTGAGGATCGAACGTTAAAACGGCACATATCGCTTGGAGTTTTTCTTTTGTACATTGACACCGGAAATCCCGAGCTTTTCATTCCATCGAAATCACGTGATCTGGCGAATAAAAATAACAAACTTTTGACGGAATGGAAATGATTCGAAACAACCGTATTCAGCGGTAAATGTTATGTTCCCTACGGCTCACGTTCAGTTCGTGTTGTACAACAACTTGTTAAATGTGTTGTATTATGTTAACTACAATCTATGTGTGAAACGATGTTCAGTTTTAACTGATTTAAGATATGTAATGTCTGTACAGAGAATTATTATACTACAGGAATATGTTAATACAGGGAGCAGACGATTCTCATGCTTTAGTATATAGTTTTAAATTACATAAAGATGACTTTTCAAAATAAATAGCTTTTTTTTTAAATATGAGCACATATTTACATGCATATTTTATGATTATTTCAAAATTTTACTCATCATTTTATTTTCTCTTTTAACATTTTAATCTTGCAGGATGGTCAGGTGGAACACGTAATGAAATTTCGAACAGGTAATACATTTATTTCGTAGTATATATCGAGAAAGAGTGTAAGTCAAAGTTCAATTCGCATCCATTCGCGTTCAGTCCACCATCTTTCTAAGGAGGTATATTTATTATTTAAAACAAATAAATACTATATCACTGACCTTGCATTTCGTTGTCGACCAGAAAAAAAGTCAAAGTAATTTCGGACGAAGACAGAAAATGTTAATTACTTTCAATATAATTCGATCGGCTCAAATTGACACTTGACATTGAATGGCCGTTCCGACCGCACTTTAATACACCGACTTTATAATATTAATAGTGCTTTATCAAGCATACAACCATACTAAGTGCTGTGATAAACATTAATAACTTGATCAATCTTTTTACTTATATAATTTTTGTTACTCCGTTTTATTTACAGTTTTCCTTGACATTTTTTGTTAAGCGAATAAAACAGAGAATATTTAGAAATATATCTTTTGAATTAATTGCCTTTTCTCGATTTACTCTTTGTTGCACACTCATCTCAACTTTTGGAGGAGCCATCTTGGCCGTGATCGTATGGTAGTTGGATTTATAGCTAACAATGGAATCAGTGCCTATCGCCACTGATATTTGAGTTCGAATCTTGATCAGGTCGATGTGAACAACATCTTGTGATAAAGTGTTGCTGACTTGCGACAGGTTGGTGGTTTCTCCGGGTCCTCAATTTCCTCCAAATTTAAAACTGACCGCCACTAAATACCTGAACTATTGTTGAAAATGTCGTTTATCATCAACAAAGAAACACATTTTGACCTTCACCTTGAATACCTCAATACAAATATTTTCAGTGAGTATGGTAAAATCAATAATTTGATCTTAGTCCGACTGAATATAACTCACGCTATATACATTTAACATTTTCTACATGTCGAGTGGTGGCATATCATTGAAGTTTTCAATCATATTTATTTTGTTTAAATATAATGTTATATATTATATAGATCGGATAATACTGACGGAATGTCTTCTCTAAACCGAAAAACCAATGACATGTACGAAGACATCAGAGAGGGTACGAGTGATACGAAAAATGAAGGTAACAATTACAACATACTTCTACATATATCAAGAACATTTAGCTATGATAATATTTGAAGCACCAGTCTGGTATTTATACCATCCTATTCAATAATATATGTCCTAAATCTAACATTGCAATACACGTAGTCATTCAAGGCATGTGTATGTTTTTCATTCCCGTGTAACCGTGACATCTCCATAGAACTTGTTTAACCTAGCAAAGTACATTTATCAAGACAGGCCACGTGACCTGTCATGTATATATGTGTATTGGGAGTATACTTTTATACTTTTTGCCTCTTTCTACGATTTTTCGATTGGATTATGGATCTGTTCCGAATTTGTCAATTTTTTTTTCGCAATTGCATCTAATAGTTTTTTGTTAGCAGTACCTTATTCTATGCATGTAGACCAACTCAATACAAACCAACAATCGTTATAGGATATAAAAGAAAACAATGTCATATGTTAGTCTGTGTTGGAGACATATTCAAAACCAGCTATAATCTCATACACAAGTTTCACTAAGCAAAACGGCATGAGTTGGGTAGCAGTTAGCGTTCTCGCCTGGTTAAATCGAAGCCGGTTCATGTCAATCCAACACTATAAAATTGGTATTTACTGCTTTCCGCTAAACATGCAGCATTTAGAAGCTAGAACCAAGACTGGTTGTCTCGAAATCAGGATACGACATGCTTATCAACAGACTGGAAGTGCAGTGAGCTATCACTAAGAAGATCCAATTAAACGTGTTTGTCTGGTACAAAGCTGACCTTTCAACAGCATTTCATTAAATTTAATTTGTTCTCACCACGATATAGCTGTGTTGTTTTCTCTTTCATTTGTTGTTAAATAACAGTAACTGGCCCGTTAAGTAAATATTACAGTATCTATTGGCGGTGTGTCACAACATTTAGTCGGATACTCAAACAGGAAAGACATCATGATCAATGACTGTTACTTAGTATTCAGAATTAGATGTTAGATTATCAAACAAAGGAACAGAAAATCAACACATTACACATAAATAAGTTTCTTCACAAACCATACATGGAGTAATCCACGTTTCAATGCAAATGTCGCTGTAAAAATATTAAAAGTACGTTTGTTTGTTATTAGCTCAGACATCTGGTAATTTCTTCTTCCGAATTGCCTCTATTCCTTTTGATATCCGCTGTATTAATTCATGAAGTGATAGGTACATCGTTACTTGATCAGTTGAAATATGAACCTGACACAGTTTTTATCAAAGGAAGGAAACAATATTTTTATTTTTCTTCTAAAAATTCCACCTCCATCTCTGATATTGAAATAAGTGGTGTGCTAAATTATCAATATTTTATTAGTTTTCACTTCTAAATCTAATAGTGATATAGTAACTTGGGTTTGACAGAATGAGTTTCCACGTAGTAAATGGAATGGAATAGGAAGGACAAGAAGCTTCACATTACTTTACAACTACATATTTGCTCTTGTATACTCCTGACAACATACCATGTCGTGTACTTTCTATTTATTACTTTTTCTCAATTTTCAGATCTACAGCAGAGAGGTGGAAATACGTGAGTATCTAAAGACATCATTTTGCTATGCATAAAACAAAGTTAATTGTAAATAAATTCCGATTCAAATACACAAAAATGTATAGCATTTCTACCAGGAACAAAAATATAACTGGTCAGCAGAAAATAATTTGATTTTCTTGAAGAAAATAAAAACGTCTGCTAAAAATAGAATATGTATTACTAACCTTGTTCTGTGGTACAATCATATTATTATTATCCGACAGAATTCAACAAAATAGCTAGTATATGATCCATTGTATTAGAATATCACAATTGTTATATATTAAAGGTGGATACCTAAAATTATTTAATCGTATAATCATTTACGATTAAAGGAATACAAAATCATATGTTTGAAATATCATAGGGTTAGGGTTATGGTTCTTAACGCCACTGTCATCAATATTTCAGTTATATCGTGGTGGTCAGCTTTACTGGAGGAGAAAAAACACCTACCTGTCGCAAGTTACTGACAAACTTTATCACATAATGTTGTATCGTGTACACCTCGCCATGAACAGAATTCGAACTCACAACATCAGCGATGATAGGCACTAATTACACGAGTAGTTGTAAACAAAACTACCATACGATTACGACTTGAATTATTATAATCAATAAACGTATTTACTGGTGAAAGATATAGCAATCATTGTCTATAGTATTATACATCTGAGATTAAATTATAAATGTATTATATTCAACATTGTGACAATGGTTGTTATACAACCATCTTTCATGTCCACATCATCTCAATGAGAAGAGAGATTTGGACACATACAAAAATAGTTCAACCCACTATTGTTTATTGAAATGTGTGTACCAACCCGTAAGATTGAGTGGTCGTGTACGTATGTGTAAGGGGCATCCATTTTACCTTCCGCTTCTACAATGGTCTGGTTTGAATCTTAATTTATTCAGACGTTGTGATACCTGTTTCAATTTGACTCCATTTTTTTTTACTTTATTCATTTTAGTGGAATTTATACATTTGAAGATATTTGTCAATTCTACTGTGTATGTTTATACTATCAAATACGACTTCATCTATGCATTGAAGTTCTACAGCGACTTACGAAATATTAGCTATGCAAGACATTCCAAATACCTCTGGTGGTTTATCAAGGGAACAAGGTACGATGAATTTATTATCTTAATTCGTTTCGTAAAACAGTATGGAGGGTGATCTTTTTATTAACCGAAGTCTCTCAGTAACAATCGTAGGTTGTCCTAACAAGTCTATATAAAGTGCTTTAACTTTATGCATGTAATTTTAAAGACAGTGTTGTGGTTTTTCTGTTTGTTGCCAGTTGTTATGGTGTGAAATATTATTTTATTTCTATTCTACGATGCAATAAGATATGGTAAAAGGATGGTACAATAACTATTTGAAATTTGTGTCAGAGTGCCCGATTAAGCGAAATATATCAACCTAGCTTTCTAAATCTGATGGTACAATAACAGTTGAGACATTACCATATGATTTGGGGTATAACTAGTGTACAGTAGAATATATATAACCAAAAAATGCAATAAAGCAATTTGCCCTTTGAACCAAAAGCATATAACCAGGGCCGGTCTTAAACCAATTGGACATATTGTAACCAATTCGTTCTTGTCCTTTTATTATCTACTCTCGGCTGTTCAAGCACACACAACAACACACTGCAAGTTTTACAGAGAACAGCATTGGGTCTCGCAGCTCTAGAGGCCGGTCATACATATAGCCACATTTACTTTTAGCCACACAAATGACATGTTGTATACTGTTTTATTTATCAGAATAAATCTAACAAAAACATGCAATAACACGATCACTTTTATAAAACAATTTTATCTTTGAACCAAAAGCACATAACCAGGGCCGGTCTTAAACCAATTGGAACCAATTTGCTTTTGTCCTTTAATTATCTGCTCTCGGCTGTTCAAGCACACACAACAGCATACTGCAGGTTTTACAGAGAACAGCATTAGGCCTCGCACATCCTAAGGTTGGCCATGTACATAGCCACATTTGCTGTTAGCCACACAAATGACATGTTGCATACTGTTTTATTTATCAGTATTTTGAGTGTAGATGTGGTCAAATATTACTTAATCATATTTAATTTTCCAGAACAAAGACAGTCTGAATCGTAAGTATATTAATGAGACAGTCACTGTCTTGTAACCTTTTGACCTTCTTTATATACTGATTGTTGTTACGCTTTATCTCAGTAAATATATAATATTGTTCAGCCGCAACAAGAGACGACCACCAATAACATTGGTCCTCTAGTAGCCTTTTACAGAGTGTATGACACTTTATGAGGCAAAATGGATTTAAATAAACCACCAAATGGTATGATAGCATGCTTCAAATATAAACAATATTTTACATTTTATAACTGCCTAATAGTCAACTATTTGTAAACTATGACAGTACAATGTGCTACTTAACTGTCTCACAGCATGTGTTGTCAATAACAATGGCACAATCTATTGCACAATGAGATGGGTTCACATCAGAGTGGTATATAACAATATAATCTACTGTCGAACGGTTTACGAATTTTGCATAGGCTACATGTATGACAACAATATATTATATTGTCGAACGGATTCACAGCTTGCATAGGGTACATGAATAACAACAACACAATCTGCTGTCAAAGGGCCTCCCAATTTTGCAAACGCTACATGTATGACAACAGTACAACTGACACCCAATGGCATCACAATACGCAAAATAAACCAATGATAAGCCTGAGAGAGATTGACCATAGCTTTTTAGCCTTTAGTTTTAATAAATTACATTATTTAAATACAACAATATTAACCATGACAACAATACATTCGACTCTCAGACGAACGGTTTCAGGTGGCATTTTAACGACATAGCAATTATCATTAAAATTTGGTATTTTAGGTGTTTTTCTGTGATGTTCCATTATTTTATATTGTAATATTTAGTTTTGTTAATACAATTTAGTGTATATTATATTACAGAACAACAGAACAGTATGAAACGCTGGGTGAACAGGATAAAACTAATGTTTATGAAGAGATAAAGAACAAGCAAGGTAAAAAGTAAGACATTACTCAAAGTAGATTACACAAGATGTGTCTGTTGGTGTGTTTAGTACATGGTGTTACCTGATGTTAATGATATAGTTGCATGACACAATCAAGTAACATACAGGTGTAGTTACATATTGTGAGGTTTTAATTAGAAATATACAATTCGCTTTATAAAGCAAATCAGGTATATATTAAATATTCCAACCAGCTAAAATATTGCACTACATGCTACATCTACTTACCTAAATGAATCTAATCACCAAACATTACCGCACTAATTATGAGGTAAGATAACTTGCGAAAACTTTGTGTAATCACGTGTCTATACCTCAGGTGATGGACTATTAGCCGCCTAGGATATCATTTGTCCAGTAATCAGTGTTTCGACAAATTCGAATTTGGCCATCTGCTTAGACCCTTTTGTATTTTTGTTAACTCACAAAGATTTTTAATTTATTTTGCTTCCAAATATTTTGGCTTTGAGTGTACATGACATCTGTTGAAGGTAATTCCAGAAACACCAGCAAACTTGATATCTACGCTTTTAGTTCAAGCTCAATGGGATAGACATGATCATCAAAATCACCAAACTAATGTTTTTTTTTTCTCCAAACTTGGTAAGTATTTTAAGGGGTCTATTGTCCACTAGATGAACCTCTAGTTGTAGATACACTTGCCTTATTAAGATTGGTTGTCCACTAGTTGAACATCTAGTTGTAGTCACACTTGTCTTATTAAGGGGTTGTTGTCCAATAGTTGTAGTCACACTTGTCTTATTAAGAGGTTTAATGTCCAATAGTTGTAGTTACACTTGCCTTATTGAGGAGTTTGTTGTCCACTAGTTGAACCTCTATTTGTAGGCACACTTGCCTTATTAAGGATTGGTTGTCCACTAGTTGAACATCTAGGTGTAGTCACACTTGCCTTATTAAGGAGTCTGTGGTCCACTAGTAGAACCTCTAGTTGTAGTCACACTTGTCTTATTAAGGGGTTGTTGTCCAATAGTTGTGGTCACACTTGTCTTATTAAGGGGTTTGTTGTCCAATAGTTGTAGTCACACTTGTCTTATTAAGGGATTTGTTGTCCACTAGTTGAACCTATAGATCTAGTTACACTTGTCTTATTAAGGGGTTTGCTTTCCTATAGTTGAACATCTAGTTGTAGTCACACTTGTCTTATTAAGGGGTTGTTGTCCATTAGTTGTGGTCACACTTGCCTTATTAAGGGGTTTGTTGTCCACTAGTTGAACCTCTAGATCTAGTTACACTTGTCTTATTAAGGGGTTTGTTGTCCACTAGTTGAACGTCTAGTTGTAGACACACTTGCCTTATTAAGGGGTTTGGTGTCCACTAGTTGAACCTCTAGTTATAGTTACACTTGCCTTATTAAGGGGTTTGTTGTCCACTACTTGAACATCTAGTTGTAGTCACACTAGCCTTATTAAAGATTGTACAATATAATGCTACTCTGTTGTTATTGATATTTTGTCTTCTTCATTTCAGAACCAGAAGACAGAGAATACATGAATCTAAAAAACTTTAAGTTCAACAGATAACTTATTATATGATTATAAGTCTGTTTTGTTTACGCCATAAGCTGGGTGAACATGCGAAAAATGGCAATGACTGAAATCAGAAAACACTGTTGTTTTGTTTTGATTCTAGTTTATATAACCACTCCTGTTATTTTATGCAGTATTATCATATTTTTGTTGTGTTGTACATACTTAGTTATATATATAGCTGTACAATGTTGTTGTGAAACACTTAAGCACAATATGTACTTATTAAAACAGGAAACCCACACTTTGTGTACTTCCTTGTTTCTACCTGCGTGGTTTGATTTATTTTAGGAATCAGCAATAGTATTCGAGTATCGATTTTGACTCATTCTTAAATTTTATCTATTAAATGTTATAACTTTTCCAAGAATTAGTTTATTTATCGCAGTTTTCAATTTCTTAAAAACATAAATTTTAAATAAAAAAAATGTTTTTGGTGTAAGTTCATTTTTGTAAAATAAAAAAAAGTGTGTACTTATGTTGTTATAATAACTTGTAGTAAATATATAGAGTTAATTTTGTCTTTGTATGTTTGTATGCATGGTCTTACCTCTGAATCAATGTATGGATGAACACTTTGTAGTAGATACAAATAATAATTCCATTTTGATTTGAATATTGCTGTTTTTTTATGCCTGCATTTCATTGGACGAAACATCAAGCACTAAAAAGTTTACACAATGCTAATACCACTCTGTTAACGGGTATTTTTTATAAGTTTTGAAAGCAACAAAGCAAGATTGAATCAACTAAGAAAACAAAATTACTGTAAATGGGGAGTTTTGAAACTCCTAGAAAAGTTTAATGCTGAAGTTATTCACAAGTTAGCAATGTCACTCAAGTAAACGGGCCACACAATCAACTAGAAACACATGTATCATGGCATCTTTAAACATTTGATTCTCTTCAAATCATAATTAAATAATTCAAAATGTGAGTTTTCTGTTCTCCTGACTTTGATTGAAATATTATTATTGTTTTATAAATAAGGGTAATAACAATATTACCGAACTCCGAACAATCTTCCAATGGGAAGGTCAAAACTCATAAGTATATAAACAGACAAAATCAGTAAACAACCGGAAAACTGGGAAAACCATTTTATCTGAAGCGATTGTTTGCTAAAAATAGTGCCGGTGTCATAGAGTAAACCTTCCCCATAGTAGATTAACCCCCAGAAGATTTACTATATAGTAAACCTTCCATGTGGGAACGTTTACTATAAAGTATTAATTCCGCATAGTAAACATTCCTACCTACTGTCAAGTTTTCCAAATACTGCAAAATGGCTCCATACATTTTATTTTAATCATAACCGGATATGATTATTAATGGTATACAACAATTAAAATTAATACGATTAAGGTGCTAAATTCCGAATCAATAGTAATTATCCGGATTAAGGGGGAAAATTTACTATATAGCAAAATATCAGAGGGGATGATCAGCTATGGGTGTGGGAATGTTTGCTATATAGTAAATTTTTCCACGTGGGAATATTTACTATATAGTAAAGTATCCGAGGGGAAGGTTTACTATATAGCAAATA
>MJUT01057390.1:161178-191229 GCA_002080005.1 Gigantidas platifrons
ATAGTATTATACATCTGAGATTAATTTATAAATGTATTATATTCAACATTGTGACAATGGATGTTATACAACCATCATACATGTCCACATCATTTCAATGAGAAGAGAGATTTGGACACATACACAAATAGTTCAACCCACTACTGTTTATTGAAATGTGTGTACCAACCGTAAGATTGAGTGGTCGTGTACGTATGTGTAAGGGGCATCCATTTTACCCTCCGCTTCTACAATGGTCTGGTTTGATTCTTAATTTCTTCAGACGTTGTGATACTTGTTTCAATTTGACTCCATTTTTGTTTTACTTTATTCATTTTAGTGGAATTTATACATTTGAAGATATTTGTCAATTATACTGTGTATGTTTATACTATAAAATACGACTTCAACTATGCATTGTAGTTCTACAGCGACTTACGAAATATTAGCTATGCAAGACATTCCAAATACCTATGGTGGTTTATCAAGTGAACAAGGTACGATGAATTTATTATCTTAATTCGTTTCGTAAAACAGTATGGAGGGTGATTTTGTGTATACTGTTTTATTTATCAGAATAAATCTAACAAAAACATGCAATAACACGATCACTTTTATAAAACAAATTGATCTTTGAACCAAAAGCACATAACAAGGGCCGGTCTTAAACCAATTGGACCAATTGGAACCAATTTGCTTTTGTCCTTTAATTATCTGCTCTCGGCTGTTCAAGCACACACAACAACATACTGCAGGTTTTACAGAGAACAGCATTAGGCCTCGCACATCCTAAGGTTGGCCATGTACATAGCCACATTTGATGTTAGCCACACAAATAACATGTTGCATACTGTTTTATTTATCAGCATTTTGAGTGTAGATGTGGTCAAATATTACTTAATCATATTTAATTTTCCAGAACAAGGACAGTCTGAATCGTAAGTATATTAATGAGACAGTCACTGTCTTGTAACCTTTTCACCTTCTTTATAGACTGATTGTTGTTACACTTTATCTCAGTAGATATATAATATTGTTCAGCTGCGACAAGAGACGATAACCAATAAGATTGGTCCTCTAGTAGCCTTTTACAGAGTGTATGACACTTAATGAGGCAAAATGGATTTAAATAAAACACCAAACGTATGATAGCATGCTTCAAATATAAACAATATTTTACATTTTAGAACTGCCTAATAGTCAACTATATGTAAACTATGACAGTACAATGTGCTACTTAACTGTCTCACAGCATGTGTTGTCAATGACAATGGCACAATCTATTGCACAATGGGATGGGTTCACATCAGAGTGGTATATAACAATATAATCTACTGTCGAACGGTTTACGAATTTTGCATAGGCTACATGTATGACAACAATATATTATATTGTCGAACGGCTTCACAGCTTGCATAGGGTACATGAATAACAACAACAGAATATGCTGTCAAAGGGCCTCCCAATTTTGCAAACGCTACATGTATGACAACTCTACAACTGACACCCAATGGCATCGCAATGCGCAAAATAAACCAATGGTAAGCCTGAGAGAGATTGACCATAGCTTTTTAGCTTTTAGTTTTAATAAATTACATTATTTAAATACAACAATATCAACCATGACAACAATACATTCGACTCTCAGACGAACGGTTTCAGGGGGCATTTTAACGATATAGCAATTATCATTAAAATTTGGTATTTTATGTGTTTTTCTATGATGTACCATTATTTTATATTTTTATATTTAGTTTTGTTAATACAATTTAGTGTATATTATATTACAGAACAACAGAACAGTATGAAACGCTGGGTGAACAGGATAAAACTAATGTTTATGACGAGATAAAGAACAAGCAAGGTAAAAAGTAAGACATTACTCAAAGTAGATTACACAAGATTTGTCTGTTGGTGTGTTTAGTACATGTTGTTACCTGATGTTAATGATATAGTTGCATGACACAATCAATTAACATAGTTACATATTGCGAGGTTTGAATTAGAAATATACAATTCGTTTCATAAAGCAAATCAGGTCTATATTAAATATTCCACCCAGCTAAAATATTGCACTACATGCTACATCTACTTACCTAAATGAATCTAATCACCAAACATTACCGCACTAAATATGAGGTAAGATAACTTGCGAAAACTTTGTGTAATCATGTGTCTATACCTCAGGTGATGGACTATTAGTCGCCTAGGATATCATCTGTCCAGTAATCAGTGTTTCGACATATTCGAATTTGGCTATCTGCTTAGACCCTTTTGTATATTTTTTTTAACTCCCAAAGATTTTTAATTTATTTTGCTTCCAAATATTTTGGCTTTGAGTGTACATGACATCTGATGAAGGTAATTCCAGAAACACCAGCAAACTTGATATCTACGGTTTTAGTTCAATCTCAATGGGACAGACATGATCAACACAATTACCAAATTAATGGGTCTTTTTTTCTCCAAACTTGGTAAGTATTTTAAGGGGTATATTGTCCACTAGATGTACCTCTAGTTGTAGATACACTTGCCTTATTAAGGGCTTGTTGTCCACTAGTTGAACCTCTAGTTGTAGGCACACTTGCCTTATTAAGGGGTTGTTGTCCACTAGTTTAACATCTAGTTGTAGGCACACTTGCCTTATTAAGGATTGGTTGTCCACTAGTTGAACATCTAGTTGTAGTCACACTTGCCTTATTAAGGGTTATGTGGTCCACTAGTAGAACCTCTAGTTGTAGTCACACTTGCCTTATTAAGGGGTTGCTGTCCAATAGTTGTGGTCACACTTGTCTTATTAAGGGGTGTGTTGTCCAATAGTTGTAGTTACACTTGCCTTATTAAGGAGTTTGTTGTCCACTAGTTGAACATCTAGTTGTTGTCACACTTGCCTTAGTAAGGGTTCTGTGGTCCACTAGTAGAACCTCTAGTTGTAGTCACACTTGTCTTATTAAGGGGTTTGTTGTTCAATAGTTGTAGTCACACTTGTCTTATTAAGGGGTTTGTTGTTCAATAGTTGTAGTCACACTTGTTTTATTAAGGGGTTTGTTGTTCAATAGTTGTAGTCACACGTGCCTTATTAAGAGATATGTTTTCCACTAGTTGAACCTCTAGATCTAGTTACACTTGTCTTATTAAAGGGTTTGTTGTCCACTAGTTGAACATCTAGTTGTAGTCACACTTGCCTTATTAAAGACTGTACAATATAATGCTGCTCTGTTGTTATTGATATGTTGTCTTCTTCATTTCAGAACCAGACGACAGAGAATACAATAATCTAAAAATATAGCCTTTCAACTTTAAGTTAAACAGATAATTTATTATATGATTATAAGTTTGTTTTGTTTGCACCATAAGCTGGGTGAACATGCGAAAAAAGGCAATGACTGAAATCAGAAAATACTGTTGTTTTGTTTTGTTTCTAGTTTATATAACCACTGCTGTTATTTTATACAGTATTATCATATTTTTGTTGTGTTGTACCTACTTAGTTATATATATAACTGTACAATGTTGTTGTGAAACACTTAAGCAAAATATGTAATTATTAAAAAAGGAAACTCACACTTTTTGTACTTCATTGTATCTACTTTCGTGGTTTGATTTATTTTAAAAATCAGCAATAGTATTCGAGTATCGATTTTGACTCATTTTCTCAATTTTATCTATTGAATGTTATAACTTTTCCAAGAATTAGTTTATTTATCACAGTTTTCAATTTCTTAAAAACATAAATTTTAAATTTAAAAAAAGTTATTGGTTTAAGTTCATTTTTGTAAAATGAAAAAAAAAAGTGTTTACTTATGTTGTTATAATAACTTGTAGTAAATATATAGAGTTAATTTTGTCTTTGTGTGTTTGTATGCATGGTCGTACATCTGAATCAATGTATGGATGAACACTTTGTAGTAGATAAAAATGATAATTCCATTTTGATTTGAATATTACTGTTTTTTTATGCCTGCATTTCATTGGACGAAACATCAAGCACTAAAAAGTTTACACAATGCTAATACCACTCTGTTAACGGGTATTTTTGTTTTATAAGTTTTGAAAGCAACAAAGCAAGATTGAATGAACTAAGAAAACAAAATTACTGTAAACGGAGAGTTTGGAAACTCCTAGAAAAGTTTAATGCTGATGTAATTCGCAAGTTAGCAATGTCACTCAAGTAAACGGTCCACACAATCAATTAGAAACACATGTATCATGGCATCTTTAAACATTTGATTCTCTTCAAATCATAATTAAATAATTCAAAATGTGAGTTTTCTGTTCTCCTGACTTTGATTGAAAGATTATTATTGTTTTATTAATAAGGGTAATAACAATATTACCGAACTCCGAACAATCTTCCAATGGGAAGGTCAAAACTCATAAGTATATAAACAGACAAAATCAGTCACCAACCGGAAAACTGGGAAAACCATTTTATCTGAAGCGAATGTTTGCTAAAAATAGTGCCGGTGTCATACAGTAAACCTTCCTCATAGTAGATTAACCCCCAATACGATTTACTATATAGTAAACCTTCCCCCATGTGGGAACGTTTACTATAAAGTATTTATTCCGCATAGTAAACCTTCCTACCTACTGTCAAGTTTTCCAAATACTGCAAAATGGCTCCGTACATTTTTTTTTAGCGCAAAGCATGTGCTTTTTTACCTTTTAATCATAACCGGATATAATTATTAATGGTATACAGCAATTAAAATTAACACGATTAAGGTGCTAAATTCCGAAACAATAGTAATTATCCGGATTAAGGGGGAACATTTATTATATAGCAAAATATCCGGGGGTATGATTAGCTATGGGTGTGGGAATGTTTGCTATATAGTAAATTTTCTGACGTGGGAATATTTACTATATAGTAAAGTATCCGAGGGGAAGGTTTACTATATAGCAAATATTCCGAGGGGGGGATGTTTACTATATAGTAAACATTCCGGGGGAAGGTTTAGTATGCAGAAGGTTTACTATACGACACCGGAAATAAATGTCTGACTCTTGAACATTGTCATACAGTGATTAAAAATGCCTTAAACGGGTCTTATTGTTATTCCTAGGTGGAATTAATAGAATTAAATACGATTTTAAATAAGGTTATTAATGTGTAAACTCACAAATGTTTCACAAAATTCTTCGTACTTTTTTCAGTTTGTGAGTGCCACGTCCAGCTTTAAGCATTGATAAGCTCCTTTGAAATCGTATATGATCCTATCATGAGCACACTTACGTTTTCAGTGGGTAAGCAATTGTTGCTTAGCTCAAAATTAGCAATGTTTCTGCTATATCATTGTGGGCACGAAAACATTTCAATTAGATGATGATATCCCGGACTAGCGTCGGAAACAAACACTATCTCCAAGAATAAGAATTATAAGGATTAAACACCGTGTTTTTAGGAAATTATGTATGTATAAACTCCGGCAGCTCACTCACAAACTTTACATAGAGTCCTTCGGACTTTATTCATTTGGTGAGTGAGCTGCCGGAGTTTATGCATAGATAATTTCCTGAGAAAACAGTGCTTAATCCTATAATAATAAAGCTTGTCACATGTCAAAATATGTATATCTTGACAATATGTTGTTGTCCTTTATAATTGCAAACACATCTGGTCTTGCAATTTTATAGCGCATTTTGAGGAATTCAATGTTAGCAAATATCGTTATATCACAAAGGAAGCAGGGAATGCTGAATAAAATAGGTCGTTTCACCAAATAATTGGAAGCGTTTATACCAGATTTGACTTCTCCACCAGGGCACCTGAGTTCGTCCACTGTTTTTAGAGGTTTGTGGTGTACAATCTTTAGGTTTTGGTGGACTGATTTGTGTCACTTTTTATCCTTGGTCCGTGTATTGTCTCTCCTTCTTCGACTTACGGTTTCTGATTATACACTTTGTTATCGTCAAACTTGTCTTGTGTCAAATAATTTACCAGTAAAAGGATATTACAAATAACGTTTATATTAGACAAACCGTTTTATCAGAATGAAAAGACATCTGACTGTGTGAATTACAATTCTCTAATTCTTGTTCAATTTTCACACTTCTCAACCCGTGTGAGAACAAATCGATAATCAACGTGTGGATCCCTTTGTTCTCAGTCGCTGATTGGTCAATTACGAGTTACGTAATTTTCTATGCTCATCTTAGCACCGTTTAAAAAATGTAAACAAATCGCGTCGTCTGCTTAATGAAATATTTAAAAAAATGTCAGATATCCTTGTCTGAGATTTCCGTCTTGCCCTCTTACCGGTGTTTGATTCTTTTTCTCACTAATATTGTTTTGAAAGTACAGTATTTTCCTTCATGAAACATGACGTGGCACATATTTTGACGTCATTGAAGAATGACGTCAAAGGTACGGAAATGGACATATAGAAATACGAAAAAAATGAAAATAAAAGACACAAATATATCTAATACGTTTGGATTTTGTATTTAAATAAAAAAACAATTGTTAAATCCGTAATATTTCTGTTATCCAGTTATCAGACAGGGTATATATATAATGTGACATTCCGGCTTAGGATATATATTTATAAAGGATCTATCGTGCGCGACAAATTTGGGGAAATGGCACCTTGGGGGTCAATTGCAAATATTTTTTAGTGGTTCATTAGAGAAACAATCTCTAACATTGTTTCCCGTTTATTACGATAATTTCTCAATTCTCGATAGTTAAATTTTCACATTTTAAAGTTCTCGGTAAACCTCGAACTTTAAATTGTGAAAATTTAACTATCTTGATTTGATAAATTATCGTAATAAACGGAAACAATGTTAGAGACTATATTTCTAATATTATGCAGAACAAAAGTAGCCCCCGACATTATGATATGATATTCCCGCTCATGAGCGCATTAACCGATTATATGAAGTTGTTGATCCTCCAACACTCACTCTCAGATGTTCGTTATTCTCAACATTAATAACTAAGAACAAGCGTTCCTTAATTTCTCTACATATTTCATATCCACGCACGTGCATCCGTCTTTTTCTGGTACTAACTTTACATTTACAAGGGGAGTTTGTTTTTGAGGCGTGTAGAAGTGAGATATCGACTCGGTGTTAGCAATGAACACGAAAATATTAAATTTAGTGCACACGACGAGTTTCTGGAATACACTTCATAAGGTACGCTCAGAGCCAAATGCTTTAATATACAGAATGTGCGATACAATTATGATATATATGCGTAAAACATTGATATATATATATATATAAACGTCTAAAATGGTTTGTAAAACAACACCAAGTACACAAAACACAAAATTTTCGTCCCACCGAGGGACTTTATCAATGTCTATTTAAATAATATTTAGAACCAACATGGCGTTTTAATTTCAACGGTCCATGTACGAGACAAAAGAACCAGACATTGCACATATGAAATTACATACATAAAAGAATTGAAATCCTACATATCAATTAATGAAAGTACAATAACAATAACATAAATACACAATCGGGCTACTCATTTAAATAAATGTTAAATTAGAAATAAAAATAGTATTCCATACAGCCAAGCTCTCCGAATAAAACGCATCTGTTCCAATGAACAAACTACCAAAAACGGCTTGGAGAACTGAAATGCCATCTGAAAAAGAGGGGTTACAACAATGCGAGCATTAACCATTGTTTTAACAAAGCAAATGGTATTGACAGAAATGATATCATCCAATATAAAGAAAAGAACGCGAACAACAGAGTGTCATTTGTCATCACATACCATATTTTTTGTAAGTTGAGAGAGGTAAAGGACATCCGAGATGGTTTTGAGTTTGATTATAAAGCTAGGCCAGTGGCAGTTAATACCACAGAATGTAAGAGTCTGAAGGATCTTGGTATTAAAATCGAAGATGGTTTACCAAAGTACACAAAAGAAAATTGACAAGGTATGTTGACTAATGGAAATCAGTACTTTCGACAGGCTCTACTGACTTAGGTTATACAACATTGATTGAACACCACCACAGGAGATTAATTTACCCAATGATATTCCATTGAATCAACCGTTTAGACGCATTCCTCCTTCCTTATATGACGATATCCGTGAGCATTTGAAGGAATTGCTGGATTCAGGAGCTATTAGGGAATCGAACAGCCCTTTTTCCTCTAATGTGGTACTGGTACGTAAATCTGATGGAAGTTTGCGTATGTGCATAGTTTTCAGAACTCTAAGCAAGAGGACTGTTCGTGATGCACACGGTATTCCTCGTATAGAAGAAACATTTAATTGCTTAGCCGGAAGTAAATATTTTTCTTGACTAGATTTACGCTCAGCTTATTTACAGTGTAATATTAAGGAATCGGACAGGTATAAGACAGCTTTTAATCTGGGACCGTTAGATTTTTATGAGTATACTAGGTTACCGTTTGGTTTAACAAACGCTTGTGCAACGTTCCAGCGACTTATGGAGAGGAGCCTGGGCGTGATAAATCTAAGAGAGTGCTTAATATATCTAGATGATATTGTGATTTTCTCTAAGGCTACAGAAGAACAAATAGAAAGATTAGAGTCAATATTCAGGAAATTGAGAGAAAATGGCTTAAAGTTAAAAGGAAGTAAGTGTGAGTTTATCAGGAAAGAGATCAAGTACTTGGGATTTGTAGTTTCTGAAGATGGCATTAAAACTCACGAAGAAAAGGTTGATGCGGTAAGGAATTGGCCAGACATATATAATATCAAATGCTTGAGACGATTTCTTGGATTTATTTCCTATTATAGGAAATTCATCAAGGACTACGCTAAAGTAGTAAGGCCTTTAAATTATCTACTTGTTGGGCACCATATGATACCAATAAGAAAATCAAAAATAATGGGAAAAGGAAAGGTAAGACTAATCCAGTTAAGTGGAATTGGGGTCATGAGCAGCAAGCTGCTCGTGAGAGATTAATGGATGTATTGACTAGTTCTCCTATTTTAGCTTATCCCGATTACAGTTTACCGTTTTTTCTGGACATGGACTCGTGTGGCAACGGGTTAGGCGCCGTACTTTATCAGCGACATAATGGCATAGATAGGGTAGTAGCCTATGCCAGTAGACCGTTACGTGCTGCTGAGAAACGTTACCCTGCACATAAAAGATAATGTCTTGGTCTTAAGTGGGAAGTTACGGATAAATTCCATGATTATTTATATGGATATAAGTTTCAAGTCGTACAGATAATAATCCTCTCACATATGTGCTGGGTAAAGCTAAACTCGATGCTACGTCACAAAGATGGATAGCAGCTCTAGCAAGCTATGATTTCAGTTTCACGTACATGTGTGGTAAGTCTAACACTGTTGCAGACTGTTTGTCCAGGCTTGCTCAGGGTCGCCAGGAATTGTTCAGCGATGTTGTTAAGGCCATGTGCGATGCAATATTATTCTCGCCTAGTTGCCCTTCGGCTAAGAGTATACTGATGTCTCAGAGTCTTGATGCTTTGGTTGATGGTAACGACCTAGGGGTAAATGAATTTTGTGACGTTCCATGTATTGTTGAACAGAAGAGAGATACAGATATAGCTAGAGTCATAGCGTTGCAAAAAGGTAGAAACAGAAACTTACAAAGAGACAAATTGTCAAAGAATCGCAGTATGTGCGTAAACTGTTATATGACTGTAATAGATTGATAATAAGAAATGGTATTCTTTACAGGGTAAGTAACATGAATAGTGAGACTACCTATCAGCTTGTTTTACCAGTGTACTAAAGAGAAGTGGTTTTGAAAGGTTTGAATGATGATGCTGGACATCAGGGTAGATATCGTGCATTATATCTAGTGAAATCTATCTTTTACTGGCCTGGAGTTAACAAAGATGTAGAAAATAAGGTATCAATATGTACAAATTGCATACTGAGGAAAACAGAAGTTAAGAACTCTGCTGAATTAGTCTGTATTGAGTCGTGTCAACGACTTCAGTTGATTTGTATAGATGTTTTGAGCTTAGTACAGTCAAAGGGAGGTTATGAAAATATGTCTAGTAATAACTGATAACTTTACGCGCTATGTTCAGGCAATTCCTACTAGGAATCAGACAGCTCAGACTACTGCCAGATGCTTATGGGAATCATTCATTCAACAATACTCGTTTCCAGCGCGTATACATAACGATCAAGGTAGAAATTTTGAGCATACAGCTATTAGCGAATTGTGTAAGATGGTTGGTTCTAAGAAGTCTAGAACGACTCCAGCTCATCCTGATGGAAATGGTCAGTGTGAGAGGTTTAACTTTACTTTGTTAAACATGCTAGGAACTTTGAATGATGAACAGAAGGTAAATTGGAAAAATTATGTAGCTCCTTTGGTACATGCGCATAACGCTACTAGGCATGAGAGTACAAATTACAGTCCACATTTTTTAAAGTTTGTCTGGCATCCTCGCCTTAGCATTGATGTTTTCTTAGGAGTAAACACAGAGTTAGGTCAAGGTAAAAGTCATGAATCATACGGTCGACAATTAGAGAAGAGATTACAGTTTTGATACACTGGATACAAAACAGCTTCTAAAGCTGCTGAAAAAGCAAGTAGAAGGCATAAAACAAGCTATGATTTGAAAATAAGTAATTCAGTCTTGAAACAAGGTGATAGGGTTCTGCTTAAGAACATTCATTTAAGAGGTAAGCAAAAGCTAGTAAACCGTTGGGATAGAGAACCATACGTTATTGATTCTCAACCTGACGACACCATTCCAGTATATGTAATTAGAACAGAGTATGGAAAGGGAAAATTGAAAACCAAAGCAGTTCAGAGAAACCTACTACTTCCGATTTATTCTTTACTAACCGTAAACATATTTTATTAAGTAATTCAATAATACAATACAAGCATGAATATGTACAAATTATTCAGATGAATCATTAATAGGATTCGGAAACAAGTTACCAAACTTATATTAATCCGTTTCCTGAAGAAATTAAATTTACAAAGCAGAATATATGCTCAAATGGTAGAAATTATAATGAATTAATATAATAATTAAGACAAACTAAACTTGATATAATAATATACAGTTATATGTGAAATTAAATAATGAAAAGAAATATAATATAAAGAAAAAATGAAGTGAGTACATGCACTGTTTGTGTCATATGTCAAAAGACAAGTCGTGGGTTCTAACTCTAATTTCTGTTAAATCGTTTCGAGTTGATAATAAAGGATTGCACCGCCAAGAAAATTTCAACGTTTTGTTCGTAACTGAACTCGGGTGATCCGAAAAGAGAGTAATCATATGAAATTATAGGATCGTCAAAAAAGGGCTCAATAAAAAGCTGTCTGTGTACGTTGTAGAGAGGGCAGTATAATAAATAATATTCAGTTGTTCCAATAGCACCACATTGACAAAACGGGGAGTCAACAATATTTTTTGAGTAAAGATGCTGGTTTAAAGAGCTGCAATGCATACGAAGACTAGAGTGTAGAATTTGACCAAGTCGTTTTCCAATATAATAATAGGGCGGTTTTTGTGGATGATTGGGTTTCAGATTAGATTTGAAAGAATTAACCGAAGTACTAGAATTGATGCGTTCTGGTAAAAGATTCCAATAGCGTATGATAGCCGGTAAGAAATAATTCGTGTATAAACTAGTTCGTGTCCTTATAGGGGGAATAATAGAAGAATTTCTTGTGTTATGACTATGAATACTATTAAGAGAATCTGGAATTAAGTCTGATAAGTACTGTGGCGAAATGTTGTTCTTCATTTTGTAAAAATAAACCAGTCTATGCATTTCCCGACGGTTCTTCAGTTTATCCCACCCTGTTTCTAAATATAGATTATTTAATGAGACTAACTGAGTGCCCCCAGTTACGATTCTAGCAGCCTCTATTTGTACTTTCTCGATCTTATCAACTAGGTAAGCTATATTATTGTCCCAAATAACGTCAGCATATTCTAATAATGGTCTTATGTAAGTCAGATATATGGTCTCTAACGTTTTTCTGTCAAGAATAAATTTAAATCTCCGTATAATATTTAATCGTCTGTACGCTTTCTCTGTTATTAAGTCAATATGAGTATGGTGAGTACCGTCCTTCGAAATATTCAGTCCGAGATGTTTGTGATTAGTAACCTCAGCTATAGGAGTGTCATTCATAAAAATGTCAGGATGATGCGGTTTGTAAATTTTTCGTGAAATAGTCATTGTTTCAGTTTTCTGTGGATTGAATGAAACCAACCAGTTAGTTGACCAAGTATGAATGCTATCTAGGTCCCTATTTAGAATGTCTGCCGTCGTTTGTGGATTGTCTATTATTAAATATAAACTCGTGTCATCAGCAAATAATTTAATCGTAGACTGTATGTCTATAACGATGTCATTTATAAAAATATTAAAAAAATAGCGGCCCTAGAATCGACACTTGGGGCACTCCCGCCTTAATGAAACCCCAGTCAAGACGATACATTGTTGATCATCACTCTTTGTTTCCTTCCAGACAGATAATTTGGAACCCAATCCAAAAGAGACCCTCTTATACCAATTGACTCTAATTTCTTTAGTAAACCCCGATGCCAAACCCTATCAAATGCCTTACTAATATCGCAAAATATGACCCTAACTTCCTTACCCTCATCTAATGCCTTACCAAACTCATTTGTAATATTAATAAGTTGATAAATAGCCGAATCGCCTTTCGTAAATCCAGACTGGTTGGTTGTAATAATATTATTTTCAAGTAGATAATTATGAATGTGTTTGTATACACATCTCTCCATAACCTTTCCTATTACACTAATTAAAGATATAGGTCTGTAATTTTTATAGTTACTTGGTGAATCTTTTTTGAAAATGAGAGTGACGTTGGCAAATTTCCAATTAGTAGGAAATATTCCAGTTCTAAGAGATAAATTAAAAAGTCTACAAAGGGGGATTTTAAAATTTGGGTAGCTTCTTTTAATAATCTTGGACTAACAGCATCAGGTCCCGAAGCTTTGGATATGTCTAAAATTTTTAGTATATCTTCATCCTCGTTCTCAGTAATAACTATATGTCCAAGACTTCCTTGTTGTCTAAGAAATATATTTGGGGTGGGGATATTAGTATCATCAAGGTCAGATTGAATACAAAAGAAATCATTAAAAATCTTGGCTCTTTCTTTGTTGTCACATATTAAATCTCCGTCTACTTGTAACGGGGGAATAGATCGGCTATCGATAGAGTCATAGTTCATCAACGATTTTATTATATCCCAATATTGCTTACTACCACGTGATTCCGAAGCAATTTTTGACGATAATTTTATAAAATATTCTTTTTTTGAGTTAATCACAAGTTTGTTGCATCTGTTCCTAATTCGTCGAAATTTTGCCCAGTCATCTGCCAAATCACTTCTTTTTGCACGTTTGCGTTCTCTATGTTTTTTACGGATATTTTTTTTTATTTCTGTGGTTAACCAAGGAGGATTGTCTTTCCTTACTGTAATTATTCGATTCGGTATTGCTTTGTCTGCTTCATTTATAAGTATCTGTACAATCGAACGAGTTATAGAATGAATATCATCTGATGCAAATAAGTTGTCAAAATTAACCTGTGAGAGTTGTTCTCGGTAAGAGCTGAAATCAGCTCTGTCATATAGATATACCTTACGTTTAAATGAATTATTTAATTTACATGGTAAATGGTATCGGACTTGATCCAGTAACGGAATACCTACTTCTGACAACAAAATAGTTCTAGGATTATTTACAAGAATAAGATCCAATAACGATGAACTATGCTCAGTAACGTATGTGGGGTCGGAGATCAACTGATGTAAACTGAATTGGTTTTTCAGGTTGCTAATGTTATCGTTAGAAGTATTCCGTAGCATGTTAACATTAAAATCACCAGTTACAATAATATAAATATTACATGTCAATGCAAGATCAATAGACTGCTCTATATCTTCCCATACTTGCGCATGACTATTAGGTGGAAAATAAAAAGTTCCGTAAAGATATTTTTTGGTTTTAAACCGAAGCTCAAGCCAAATACACTCTACGTTACCCACATGTAAATCTGGTCTGAGGTGACAATTTATATTGTTTCGTACGTAAACTAAAACCCCTCCCCATTCTTCGTACCGTGTCTCTCCTAAATGGAGGTTTATAACCAGGAATAATAATATCATTATCATTTACTCGGGGTGTTAGCCAACTTTCTGTAAAGGAAAGAATATCGTGGCATATGAATTCGGCTGAAATAAGATCAAGTTAGGCACAATACTCTGAATGTTAAGATGAACAAATGAAACTGTATGGCTCACAATATCATTGAAGCTACTACTAAAACTTGAACTGGTAAAGGAGTCATCGGTTCCTGGACCTGGATTGGGCTCTATGCCGGATATAAGTAACAATATGCACAGTACGCATAATAGAAAAGTGATAATGCTGGCATGATCAATAGTAACAAGTCTACCATGTCCGGGTCTAGATTCATAGTTTGCAGGGCGATAAGTGCAAGTACTGGGGGAAAATACGAAATATAATACAATGGCAATCCGAAAGGCAAGTATATCATGTTTAAAAAACAAAGAGAAACAAATAAGGTCGAATAAAGATAGTCTCCTTTTCTTCTTGACAGTGAGCGCGCGCGGACAGAAACGGCCAATACTCTCTCTGTGACTAATTACGTCTGTTACCATTAGGTCACCACAGAACTATGTACAATAGAAATCAGAGAGAGTATGACAAGTGAATGAAAGAAGTTGATCGTCAATTGATGTCTAGGTTCAGTGCACGGTTCATTTTCAAAAATCAAAAAACAATAGTTTAAAAACAAAATGACAAAACTGGTGAAAATTAACATAATTCTATGTAAAAAAGGGAAAATTGTATGGGGGGATTTTGGAACATTATATTACATTGGATAACATTACCTTGCATTTCTACAAATACAACTAAGGTAAGAAATATATATGTGTGCAATTATTTGCAAAGAGTAACTATTGTAGGTATTTTACCACTGTAAAAAGGATAATTGGATAAAAAAAAATGAAAAACATCAGGTTATTTACGTATTACTTGTAATCAAGTGCATGAATTATTGAAGTATTACCAAGGTCAATAATAATTTAACATTCACGGTTCATCCCACCTACGGTGCCGGTTGCTGTCAAGATACGACGCTGAAGAAACATAATAAGTTAATAATTCGTTGAGAAATAAAATGAAATGAACTCTGAGAACGTGTTGTGGCGTTTTGCCTAGATTGATAGTTTTGTTGAACTGCAACAACAGAGGCTCAAAGCATGTGCTGCAGTTCCACAAGCCTAGCAGCAATCCAGATCAACACCACGCCCCCAGGGCTCTTTCGAGCGTATATAAATATATATAACCGCCCGCATGACTATTAATGCACAAGAAGTTATACGGACAATTACAATTTTCGAACAACAAAACATTAATAATGGAAATGAATCACGAAATCAATTTGACCCGGTTAGAATTTGGTAGAAAAAAATGCCTCAAGTTACTCATTGATACTCTATGTAGCTAGGATTACGTTAAATAAAGGGCATTTCGACCTATTTACTGAATACATTTCACAACCCAAAATGTTTGTAAATGTTGCCTAACCGGTTTAGTCAATACGTTACAGTTCGTGGGAATTTATTATTCATTATCCAATGAAAATCATCGATCATCTATGGAAGTGAGATGATTGGTTATACAACAAGACCTTCACCTCTTAAGGAATTTACTACGTTTGATTCATAGTAAAGGAAAATACTATAACAATACACAAGATTATCCGACAACGTACAAATGTTATTTATGATAATTATAAGTAGCCATTTACTGCGAAAAGGGTATAAGGTAATTATTCTTCGGCAATCAAGATGTTACCTTAATTAGAAGAAAATAAAAAATAACAATACACAACTAAACAATGACAATGAATAATAAATTGAATGTTTATTGTAAGCATTAATAATAAAGTTACGCAACTACAAGAGTTCTGGAGGGATCTCGTAGGACGGATCAACTTTGTCGACAACCTGGGCGAATCTAGTAACTGTACTAGCATCATGAAAGTGCTCATGCCTGTCGATTAAGCAAATTTTTCCGTTTGTTGTCCATAGCTGACTAATTTTCTTTTTCTTCTGTAATTGTCTACAGTGAAATAATATTTTACTACGTAGCAACGTTAGATCTTCGTTCACGTATACTGACTTGTAGTTCTCCTTCTTCTTTAGATTTTTTCCGCACCTGAGTATTCTAATCTTTACACTCGGTTCTGATAACCGAACTATTATTTGTCTAGGTTTGGAACGGTCACCATTTACAGAGGGGCGTAATTTACCAACTCGATGAGATCTAATAACATCTTACTCTCTGTATTTTGGGTCAATGTCCGATATAATTTTCCGAACCAAATCAGTTGTGTCACCTTCTCCTTCAGGCTCGAGGATCCTTGATATTCTCATCAAGCTGCGGCGCCCATATTGCTCTACTGAGTCAAGATCATCTCTGAACTTTCTGTTTTCATATTTTAATTTATCAATTTCCTCTCTTAGTGGTTGTGTGTGCGATAACACTAGGTTTGTTATATCTGTCATGATATTGGCCTTTTCTGCATCTGTAATTTTTTGTATATCTTGGTCTGATATTTTAATTTGATGTGGAATGATAGTTTGTAATGTTTCAGCAGTAATGGAGTTGATGTCATCATTACTTTGGTCTAGCATGTCTATGCGTGATCTTTTTTCCTCTCGTTCAGGTGGTGTAGGGTTGGTTGTACGCAATAGTCTTCGCTGGGGAGTAGAATTTGGCGATGCCATCAAGGGTTTATGAAAGTTATAATGTCAACTGAATCTTAATGTGTTGTGTTGTATAGTGGAAAGTACAGGATTATGTAAACATAATATCTACCTGAGTTGTGTTAAATGTCCGCCATTACTATCTACATGAATCGATGGTCACAACGATAAGAGTTCACATGTAATGAAATAAAGCACAAGTGTCAGCACAAAACCTTTTGCATTCTGTCAAATATAGCTCTTCTAGATCCCCCAAAAAGGCAGTTGTTTCACATTGTTTACATTTTCGCTCTCTCTGAAATTGTTGTATGTCTACCTTCCGAGCATGCTGAAGAATTGGTACATCAGATTAGGAAATCGATAAATCCAAGTAAGTGCTGCACTAAAATTTCGGACATAGCACACGATAAGGAACCAATAGCATAAACTGTATAGACAGAAGCAGATCATGTTAGTGGTAACCAACTTTCTGATGGGTCTGATGATGATAGTGTTACTCATGTGGTGTTCGTGGTAACCAATTTTCTGATGAGTCTGATGATGATATTGTTACACATGTGGTGTTAGTGGTAACCAACTTTCTGATGAGTCTGATGATGATATTGTAACACATGTGGTGTTAGTCGTAACCAACTTTCTGATGAGTCTGATGATGATATTGTTACACATGTTTTGTTAGTGGTAACCAACTTTATGATGAGTCTGATGATGATATTGTTACACATGTGGTGTTAGTGGTAACCAATGTATTTCTATTTGTGTCTATTGGGGTATTCCATTTTTAATGCGGTCTCTTCGTTTGTCAGTTTATGATGGGTCTGTTTGCTATGTATCACTTGTATGGTATTACACGTAGTTGCACGGGATAATCTTTGGCGGTGAATTAAATGGGGGTATACAATGGGACGTTTATACGATATTGTATCGAGATTGCTCACAGTGACTTGAGGAAAAGGAGGTGTTGAAATCTTGCATTGAGTATGTCCGAAGTTGAAACTGACCATGAGTCTGACAGAAATAATAACACTGGTGGTACAGATAACGATTTAACCACAGATGATGCAATTTCACTATTCACTTCAGCTTTAAATAACGCACTGGAGGATAGACAGAAGGCTATGTTAATTGAACATTTTGAAAACAGTTTGGAGGAGAATGAAAAGGCTACAAGTGTTGATACTGCTGAATTTTCGTTTAAACGTGATGGTAATAAAATCCAATTTTTATTTAATTTGGAACGTTTGGAAAAACTATCCCGTATAAAAACAACATAAAACTTAACAAATTGAATGCTGTGTATGATATAATCACAGAGGGACAGACCATTCTTAGTAAAAGGAATAACATTCTTTAGATTACAGATCGCCTCGACTGGGACACGTGAAGGAATATTTGGACAGCACATTAGCGGATGACAAAGAAGATGCTAGTGATTTATGTGCTGTAATTTCTAGGGCTAATCGTAAACGGAGTACGCCAAAACCTTATAACAGACAAAATAACCAGTACGGTAGTGTCAACAGGGGATCGAGAAGTGCTAAATTCAATTCAAGGAGTTTTTTTTCGTGGCTTTGGTCAATTCAGCGGAGCGGGATTTAACAGTGAAACCACTAGTGTCAAAACCATCGGAAGGTGTTTTTACTGTAACAAATAAGGACACTTTGGAAGGACCTGTCCCCACAAAGGAATCCCCGCAGCTACAACAACAGCACCAAAGGCACAGGATGGCGGAAAGACATAGTGAAAATTCAGCAAAAGAAAAAATTCCAGTTATAGATAATAAAGTTGATTATAGTTTTGACTTTACTGAAAAATATGAAAAACAATCTGATCAGAGTCTTATAAATGTTAAAGGAAATCTAAAGAAAAAAAAATCATTATTTTGAAAAAATGTTTTTTTAGCTAATGATTTTATTATGAATGTCATTAATTTTGGATATAGAATTCCGTTTGATACTTTACCTACGCCTATTATTTTGAAAAATAATATGTCATCTTTAAAGCATGCAAATTTTGTTGAAAAATCAATAACGGAACTGTTAGATAAACATTGTAATACAGAGGTAACACATCCTTTTATTGTAAACCCGTTAACCGTGTCGGTGAGTGGTTCAGGTAAAGAGAAATTAGTATTGGATTTGAGACATGTCAATAAATTTGTTGATAAACAAAAGGTTAAATTTGAAGGTATAAAGGAAGCTAATGTATTTACTAATTATTCTAAATATGCAATACAATTTGCTTTAAAATCGGGTTACTGCGAGCAAACAATCCTATATGTACTGATTTGTCTCTTATTTAGCCAATTGATAGAGAATAGAAATAATTTAAATTCGGACGATGTCAAGAGGGAGAATTTAAACTTTCTGATGATGATATTGTTACACACGTGGTTCCAACCCATCATACAATTTCAGCGCAAACGTCATTAAACGAATTGGCTGAAGTCTTCAGTCCTATTGGATCAGCAACAGCTGAGTCGATATTAGAAATGTCTAATCATTCAAGGAGTCGTGGAGTAAGTAATGACACTGACGATATTGTTTCTGAGCACGCGACTGGGTCTAGTAGTCGTAATGACGACTCACTTTGGGGTTATCAACATGATGAATGATTGCTTGAAGTTACAAATGAGAATGAGGTAAGTGATGAGGTTGACAATCTGATAGATAGTATTCCGAGTCCAATAGAACATACGTGAGACAGTTGTACGTCGTACTGGTAGACATACAAAGATGTCAGATCGCTATGGTGATTATATATATTTTTAGATGTAGGGACATAAATATATATTTGACTCTTTTGTTCGATAATTAAAGTATACACAGAGAGATAAATGCCACCTGGGTATATTAGATCATCGACCAAATTGTTTAATTTTAGTATTTTATAATATAGTACACGTATATAAGTTTTACTTTACATTGCAGGTATGTATACACATTCTTACATTTTTGGATCAAGTCGTGGTCGTAGCATGAATTAGATGAAGTGTAAGCAAGTTAACTTTCTGCCAGGTGGAACATATAGCAAACTGTGTGATTTGGCCGAAAAACAACTACGTAATAACATTGATCCTAAAATAGTGTATTTCATTGCTGGAATCCCAGATATATGTACTTTAACTCGAGACAAGAAGGAAAAGAACGAGGAATCTTATCTCAATTTAGAGAAATATGTACATGTACAAAACGCTATATCAGATGTTGAGAAACGAATGGGAAATATATGATGTGAAGTTGTTCTTGGTACAATAACAACCATCAGTTTCAAAAAATGGAACTCCCACAGGAAATGTGTTGGTAAAACTGTTCATTTGAAGCATCAAACAGAATATGCTATTATACAGGAACAGCTAAATTATATCCTGTACACAATACATAGCTATATCATTCATAAAAACCTGGTAAATGGGGTCGTATCTCCATTCTTACATTCTTATGTTCATAAGAGAAATGGTAAGAAAACCCGTTACATTTATGCAAGATTGGTAGATGGGAAACATCCTACTCATGCACTCAGTGCCGCATGGACACGTCATTTAGAAACCACCATTGATATAAACGAACATAATTTGAATATATAATTGTACATAAAGATATTATCGCTTGGTGGGATGTTGATTTTTTTTTTTATTTCTATGGATTCAGAGACTGAATATTATTTTTGGAGGGGAAATATGTCACGTAATAGTTATTTTATTAAAAGTATAGATTATATTTGTTTCATTCATTCATTCATTGTTCCATCATATTAAGCATGACGTATGACTGTGAATGACGACTATACTAACACTTTAAATTGCATGCTTGGCACGAAAACTAATAGAACAAACCCAGGAAGACTTGCGCGCCGGGATTGTTATATTTTTTTTATTAACTACCAGGTCCCCGGAAAAGACAGACGCCTAACAGTGAATGCAATATATTTACAGGTATTTAAATTTTTGCTATACAGTTATAAGCGATTCATTTAGAGTTAGTGTTTTAATTTATTTATTTATTTAAAAGTTTATTATATTAAATTCAATTCCTATGTTTAATGCAGTAAGTCCGTAAATCATATAATTTGTCATTGTCATATTTAGTGTTTTTATATTCCTGTCGTCATTTTTTCCATTTTTGAATGAATATGTATTTTTCCGAATGTTGCTAGAAATGTGTACAGTTGAGTATTAAATATATTTACAGTTGAATCTTGTTTTTGTTGATAACTTAACCAGTTGGTTTGGATAGTGGTACCATCAAAACCCTCAATTCCATATTTAAATGGTTATATAGTCAATGTATCTGTGACAAATGGAGGCTCCAACGAGATGATATATTATAATATTGGTGCCACCCAAACATGTTGTTGTTTCTACAACTAATATTGCCGGAGCAGAGGAATCTTCCTGTATTTGTCATAATTTGAAAGCAGCCTTTACTAGTTTCGTCAAGACGGAATGGTGATCTCCCGTAATTTATGCAGCGCTGCCCAAATGAAGTGAATTTCAGTTAGAGGCATACTGGTAACGAATATTGTAAATAGTTCATAATTTGCAGCTGCCACAATTTATAGTTAATTTGGTGGATGATTTATACACCGACAACATGAGGAAAATATATATTTATTCGCTGTGAATTGTGGTTATATGAAACGTACCGATGTGAACCATTGTGTATTAGTTGTGTATTGATTTTTTTGTAATTACACATATCGCGGTCATCTCAACAGATGATGATGTCAAGAACAGTGTGTTGAGCTCAGACGATTTATAATCAAGTGATTAATTGTAACTTTATAATAATATTGAAATAGTTTATTAATTTGAAGACAATTTAATTATTTATTTCACTTTACTTTTATATTTAGTGTGTTGAATATTTTGACTTGTTTTTGTTTGTTTTGGTACATATATTTTTCAGCTGTTTACTTTTTGCAGCCTGAATAACTAACTCTGCACTGAACACGAATGTATTTCTTATTCTGTTGATGGTGAGTTGACATTATTATCATCTTCATTTACATTAATTGTCTTGTGAATCATTTGTCTTTGTTGTTTACTTGTTGTCTTGTCGTTTATTATTTGTACTAAAATATTGTACTTTGAGTATGTTCCGTGATAAACCGCTGGGTAATCTGACCCACAAAAATGTCGAAGGTGCCGAGGCAGGTTTCAGAAGCTGATATGACAAAAATGATTGAAATTTTGTCTCAGCAAGGTAAATATAAAATACTTCCTCGTGAAGCATATGAGTGTTGTCCCGTAGTAAGCCTCCAGTTAAGAAGTAGGATTCTGTTTGTAATCAGTTTCCAACTGGATATAACAATGCCACACCAAGAGAGGTTTGTGTGAATCTTCCACCTATATCTCCACCTCCTACTCCGTTCAGAAAGTGTTTCCACGATTATTCAGGCATAAATGACGTTAAACCTAAAGTTCGTTTCAATTTAGGTAGCAAAACCCTTGACATGGCTGGTAATACTCCCCCTTATTAGAGACCACTTTTCTGAATTTCTCAGGTGAAGCTAAGAGTGAAACATCGTTTGATGTCTGGAAATTCGAAGCTAAGTCTTTACTTAGAGAACATCTGTACCCAGAATTGATTATCGTACAGTGTATAAGAATTTCCTTATAAAGTCAAGCACGTAGCACTTTGCTTATACTCCCTAAATCTGCTCGCCCATGCATACTATTGATAAATTAGAAGGCATATACGGTAATGTATATTCTAATGATACACTTTTACTGAGATTCTACGCTGAGAAACAGATGAATGGTCAGTCCGTCACCGATTACGGCATGAAATTAGAATATATAGTGCAGAAAGATTATGAGACAGGTTTTATAAACCTAGAAGTGAGAAATTATATGTGTATATGTTATATGTATTCTGGACGCCAGATGGTAATACTAGTTTCGGAAGATTCTAATTGATATGCACATTTATTTCTGATTGAAAGGGAATATTTTGGCTTCAATACACTTGAGAGTGCTGTTGTTGAATAAATATGAAATATCTAGCATATCTGAATATCCTGTTTGGAGATAATCACGTGCAAAACAGTGGAAAATGCAAAAAAGGGTGATGCCCTTAGGACCACCTTGGTATTAAAAATCGGATTAAGAAAATTCCTTTCAATTAATTTCCACCAAAAAATGCTACACTGAAGAATAGACATATAGACATCATTGCACCAAATTATACAAACTTTTACCGTCCGATTTTTAAAATATTTAAATTTATGTTTTTCATAGCACCCAGAAAAAAAATGAAATTGTCGAGGAAAGTTACCACACATCCATCTTTTCCTAGTTTCTTTGTTTGTGAGATTAAAAAAAAAACTAGTTACCAATAACAAAAAACTTTTGAATTCTTATAATTGACACAGTGGTTATCCAAATTACCAAATGACTGCATTTGTCTTTTTTATTTTCAGGTCGGTTGGGTGGGGGAGGGGTGGTTTGAGGGAGACTATGCTTGATTAATTCATTAAAAACAAAAACAAAAACAAAAACAGCCATCCAGCTGTATTGTTAAATTCCTTTAAATTCTGTCCTCCAGTAGTATTCGTCTGATTCTGATTATTCTTAATTTGTTTTAGGAGAAGGGGACGGCGGTATAAGAGAGGATCAGAAAATATTACATTTTTTTTCCCAAACATAGCTTTCTATTTCTTACTACCGTATAATTTGCTCTATAGTTTCATAATATCTAAGATTCTGATGAATATATATATTTTTTTTTTTTTTAACAAACCCATGAAATTCAATAGAAAAGGGTTGTCACAAAAATTGTGTTACATTTCTGGCATTTTTGACAACATATTTCGATGAACATTTTTTTTGGAAAGAGATATTTCAATGATATTTTGTGAACATATAATAATAACACACTGCCTGAAACTGGCATAAGCAGCAATAAGATATAAAAATACAAGGAGCATAACTATGGAAAGGTAAAAGGAAAAGGAGTCATATTTTGTAACTGGCCAAATCCAATGTAAACAATCTTTATCACCAAGAAGCTTGGAATTGAGGTGAAATTTTCAAACGCACAGATGATCATATATTTGAGAAGACACTGAAAGTAGAGTTATCTCCCATACCCCAGGTCTACATCCTTAAAGGATCCAGAATTGAAGAATGCTACAAGGTGTAAATATGATAGTATTATTAATGTTGAACTTGAGCTTGAAATTTCAAGTGCTTCAAAACCTGAAAGCACAGCAACACATCAACCAGTTTCCGCAGTTTCAGATATGAGTGAACTTTTAAAGACACTCGAACGTCTGAATAAAAGACTTTGAAGGTGAGTTAAAGAAAGTTAAAGGAAGTAAACAATCTGATGATCAAAGTAAACACCAAAGTTCAGGTAACTATGGGAATTATAATAGAGGTTTATTTTTAGGTAGATTTAATATATATCAAGGACGAGAAAGAAGAGGTAGATCTTTGTTCTAAAGGATTTGGTAGAGGTCAAGAGAGTAGTTCAATTAATAAAGATCCGAATCGGGATTTAAGCCTGGAGTAATCTCTGTTGCAGGATAGACTAGAGACTCAGTTGATGGTAGTCCTAAATTTAGTACCACTTTGTCTAAAAGGAAACCTTTGTTAGAAAGGATGGTAGGTATGGAGAATCAGTCAATTGTCAATGTTAATTGTTTGAAATATTATGCTATAACGAACTTTTTAGCTTCCTCCCCCGACAAGTGGTGGATTTCACCGAGTATCAATTTTGCGATTTCTACGATTGTTGTGTTAGATTTTGGAACTGTTCCGACAGTGTGGTATCTCTTGTTCTTCTGTTAGATTTGAGAACTGTTCCGACAATGTGGTATCTCTTGTTTTTCGATTAGATTTTGAAACTGTTCCGACAGTGTGGTATCTCTTGTTCTGTTAGATATTGGAACTGTTCCGACAGTGTGGCATCTCTTGTTCTTTTAGATTTTAGAAATTTCCGACAGTGTGGTATCTCTTGTTTTTTTTTGGTTAGATTTTGGAACTGTTCCGACAGTGGCGTATCTCTTGTTTTTCGGTTAGATTGTGGAATTGTTCCGACAGTGTGGTATCTCTTGTTGTTCTGTTAGATTTTGAAACTGTTACGACAGTGTGATATATCTTGTCTGACTGTTAGATTTTGGAACTGTTCCGACAGTGTGGTATATCTTGTTTGTTTGCTAGATTTTGGAACTGTTTCGATAGTACGGTATGTCTTGTTTTTCTGTTAGATTTTGGAACTGTTCCGACAGTGTCGTATATCTTGTTTGTTTGCTAGATTTTGGAACTGTTTCGATAGTACGGTATGTCTTGTTTTTCTGTTAGATTTTGGAACTCTTCCAACAGTGTGATATCTCTTGTTTTTCGGTTAGATTGTGGAATTGTTCCGACAGTGTGGTATCTCTTGTTGTTCTGTTAGATTTTGGAACTGTTCCGACAATGTGATATCTCTTGTTGTTCGGTTAGATTTTGGAACTGTTCCGACAGTTTGGTATCTCTTGTTTTTCTGTTAGATTTTGAAACTGTTCCGACAGTGTGGTATCTCTTGTTCTGTTAGATTTTGGAACTATTCCGACAGTGTGAAATATCGTTTTTTCTGTTAGATTTTGGAACTGTTAGTTTTTCAGTTTATTACTTGTAATAGCCATCTTTATACATTTTCATCAAATGTAAGCGTACAACATTTGTCTTGGATAAATTATCACAGAAAACGTTTGATTACAAATTCACCGGTACATAAGTCGTTATCCATGGTTACAAATTATAATTCCAGTAAAAATGTTAAATATATTTGACATCAAAAGGTTTCATAGCAAGGGTCCTACAGAAACTTTGACGATACGTGACACTTGCCACGGGAAGTTAAATGAATGATTACAGTCATCGTTCCTCTTAAAGAATATCATCCCATCTTAATTATTTTTCCTGCTTATCTACTTATATCATTAGTCACTGTATACGATCTTGTACTTTTTCATTTTTTTTTTTTGTAGAAATTATTTTAAATACAAGTTGCAGGTAGTGCTATTTATTTGTGGGGAATTTAGAAATATTGACTGTAAACAGGTGAGTTATAGAAAACGTTACTGAAATATTGTATCACTGCTTCACAAATATATATATATATACATGCTAAATATAGTATATTCTGGTAGATCTGGGGCATTATACTTAATTAAGCTTACTCGGAAATAATCCTTTCATTATTTTATACATAGTATGAATATTCTTATATTTTGGTTTACATCAATATTCAAAACTAACCTTGTCTAAAAGAAGAAAAACAAAACAGAAAGAAAAGATTAAAAAGAAAACAAATAGATATAGATAAATATGATAATGCTCATGTCATATACAGGGGGAATCAACATAACATTAATAGATAGTCAAGGATTACAGTTTTCACCCAGTCATATTATGGTGTGTTCACAATTCCTACTTATATTGCTTCAAGTTTTCGTTTTCTTGTAAGTTCATGTTGCCATATTATATGTTAATTGTGTGATGTTAGTAAGTAGTATATGATGTCAGGTACGATTTCTACATAAACAACTATTATCAGTTTGTTATTTTTATCCGTGCTGTGAGTAAGGGTTAGGGTTATGGTGTTTAACGCCACTTTCAACAATATTTCACTTTTATCATGACGGTCAGTTTTATTGGTGGAGGAAACCGGAGTACCCGCAGAAAACCACTGACTTGACGCAAGTCACTGATAAACTTATTGTGTTATTTTGTAAACATAAAAACGTAGATATCTAATATAGAACACAAATCTCGTTTCTGGATCAACATTCATCCTGTACGTGTACGCTCAAGCTCAAAATAGTGCAAAGTAAAAATAACTTAAAAAGTTTAGGGAGCAATGAAACCAAAGGGTATACACAGCGTAGTCTAATTCGGCTATTGTTATCTATTCCTGAAGGAGGAGAACTTTAGCTTTAGTAATGATTACATTATGGAGGAACTGAACATTCCAATGATAAATTATATCTAATAGACCCTTTCATGTCAGTGGCGAAGCACTGACTACTGGTTGGTTGATATCCTTGGGTAGTAACATTTCATCAACAGAGATATCGACCCAATGATAATAAACAAAAACGTAAGCATCCAATCTAATACACATTCATAAGGTACACTCATAGTCAAGATATTTGAAAGATAAATAATTCAAAAATCTTTGGGGAGAAAAAAAATAAAATCGAATGCCACAGGCGCTTGTTGCTTGGAATTGCCACCCCCTTTTTAACTTTCTGCTTACATATTTATTTTCAATACAATTACTTTACTATTTCATCTCTTTTCCCTTTATTTAACTTGCTCGTATCCATAACCATATTCATGCAATGTTATGTTAACAGCTACTTACATGTGTCGACCCTATATACGCTTACTTTCCACAAGGCAAAACATTTCGGAAGTTTAAAGATCGTATAACTGCTCACTTCGGGTATGGTTAATGTACATTGTTTTCAATATTTCATTCAAACTAGGGCATGTATCAATTTCTAAAAGACGTATTTAGATTTATATACGTAATGTTGTAAGTGATATTGCATTGTTTAATTTTAATGTTAATTACACGCCACGATACAGCTGAAATATAATCAATAGTATATCTTTATTTCTCATAGACATGTTACATGGTAAAGAGATCAATATAAAAAATACAAACATATTTACATCAGTTTTCGAAAGGAAGTAAACAAATAAATATATCAACTCAATAGCTACCTAAGGACATACTTTACTCTTAGCTATTCTAATGAATTTTCATAATTCAACCACAGAATTTGAACACATCAAGGCACAATATTTTACAGTATTTGGGCTACATCTGTATTTTTGGGGAATCAACCTGGCTCTGTCCTGTATAAATTCAGTGCATTCAAACCAATAATGAAACTCGTCTCCCAACTCCATACACTGACACAAAATACATACTCTATTCTCTCGATTTATGTTTTGCCACCGACCGATTTCAATGGGAAGTCTGTGATTAGAGATACGGAAACGACAAAGTAAGAATAAGTCCTTATCCTTCAAAATTTCCAAATAATTTTCAAACGATATCCCCTTTTAGTATAATCTATAATTCAAAGCATTGGGTGAATTATCTACAGATGTACTCCAAGTCTGTTTAATTTGATCTATTAAATTCATCTTAACAACATTACCCAACAATTTTTCCTGTATATAATTCTGGTATAGCCATATATATGATAAACCACCCTTATCTAAAATATCCTGGATATTGTTTATCTATAATCCATCTCTTATAAAATTATTGTTATTTATAAAGTAATTTATAACATATGTGAGAAATTTTACTTTGTTTCCCCATAATAATCTTACAGCATAAATTTATCATTCTAACTTTAATATTAATTCTGATGGGATTTCTTCCTAGTTCACCGTAGACCATATAATCGGGAGTTGAAGTTTTTAGATGTAGAAGTAGCTTACATAATTTCAAATGTAGCCTTTCAATAATTTTGTTATTTCCAAATCCCCAAGTTTCACACCCATAAAGTATTACTGGCTTGACCATACTGTCAGATAGTTCTAATTGACATTGTATATATAAATTATGAAATCTGCCCCTTTTTAGTAACTCATACATAGCTTTAGTTCCCCTGTTCACCAGTTCTTTTTTAGCATTACTAAATGACCCTGACCTGCTGAATTTTATCCCAAGATACAAAAAATCTTTTACAATCTCGAATTAAATAATGTTTGTTGGCAATTTTCCCTTGAAAAAAATCATAATTGTTGTTTTGTTTATATTTACTTTAAGTTTACATTCGATGCTGTATTCTTCAAATAGATCCAACATATTTTATAAATTACTTGCAGATTTTGCCAAAAGAGCAGTATCATTTAATAGCATACATAATCAGAAATAATTTAACATAATAATCAAGCCAAGAGCTAATTCATCAGATAAAGTTTACAAACCAGTTACATTATTATTTTCTAAAAATTTTTCCAAATTATTTAAGCATAAAGAAAATAAGAAAGGAAATAGGAAGCTCTTGTCTGACTCCGTAACCACATGTAAAGATTCGGAAAATTCATTATCATACGTAATTTTACATTTCGAATTGTGCATTTTACCATTAAAACAGTATCGAAAGCTTTTTCAAAATCTATGAATACACAGATCTTGTTTTCCTTTTTCAAGGTTAAAAGTTCAAATAATGAGTACAAAGAAATGATATCATCATTGGTTGAATACCCATGTCTAAGACCTACTTGGCATTTGTTGATCAACGAAAATTCGTCTGAGTAAGCATTCAATCTTTTATTAAGCATAGAGGTAAAAAGTTTCCCCAGCCAGCTCAAAATCGAAATTGGTCAATAATTTTTAGGATCATCAGATTTCCCCTTGTTTTTGAATATGGGGATACTATTTCCTGATTGCCATGTACCCGGTACTTTACTTGAATTGAATATTCAATTAAACAATTTAGCATAGATTGGTATCAGCAAATGTGCTGATGATTTTATATGTTCATTTATTATATTATCATCGCCACTTGCCTTCTCGGGTTTTAAATCTTTGATATACTTGTATATCTCATCTGCGGTAATTTCTGCATTTATTTCAATATTTGGGGTATTTATAAAATGAGGTTCTATATCCAGGACATTATGATCATTATCTATGTTATGAGGAGGTTCATCTAATTTTTTGAAAAAGTCAAAAAGTGAGCTAATAGAAATATTTGGCTGCTTCTTACGACAACCTGAATTTAATATTTTCCAATATTCTTTACTATTGTCTACCTTAATTCCTTCATCTTTTGTCTCATTTCTTTCCTATGATGAACGATACTTATGTCGAGCAGCTTTTTATAGTCTTTTCTGCCTTCTTCATTTCTAATTTTGAAGATTCTCTTTTATTTCTCTTATGTTTACTCTTTTTATAATTATTTTCTATAATTTTGTCTAGCATATTTACAGTCTAATCCGGACCAAGGCTTTTCAGATACACTTTCTTTACTCTTTTTCTCTCTTATGTTTCTCGATCTCTTAATTCCAAAAGTTGTCATAGCTGAAGTTGTAAAAGGTTTACTGAGCTTTTCAACACAATTATCAAGATCAGCTTGTGAAAAATTCTCCGGACTGAGATTATTCACAGAATTCTCTAAGTCATTCATGAGCTCTAAGTCTAGATTTTCAAGAAAAAGGACAATTTTAGAATTTTCCCACCTGCGTGGTTTTTATATACGTTATCGTCACCTGTAATGTTTGGCGATTACCTCATACATGAATATTGTTTAACATTATCTATAAAAATTGATATTGGGCAATGGACATCTGAAAGAAGTTTACTAAATT
>MJUT01057398.1:8496-31303 GCA_002080005.1 Gigantidas platifrons
ATATACATGACCTCCCACTTCTATGACTTGGTACAGACACCTTAATCAAAGGTGAACCTCACCGGTGGTGTAAAGAGACAGAATCAATATCCCTGATACACACATATACATGACCTCCCACTTCCATGACTTGGTACAGACACCTTAATCAAAAGTGAACCTCACCGGTTGTGTAATGGTTCACAATACTCTCCTTCAGTGCGTTAGATCGTGGGTTTGAGCCCCGGTCGGATCAAGCTAAAAAGACTATAAAATTGGTATTGCTTCTCCACTAATTACACAGTATTAAAGAGTAAGAGTAAATGTTGGTCGGTTTAGAATCAGGTTAAAATGTCGGAGTGGAACGACATGTCTACCCGCGGATTGTTGTAATTAGTGATAAAGATACAACTAAGCGTGTTCGTCTAGTAAAAAAGGGAATCATCACCGAATGTAACTTGTTCTCGCTATGAAATAACAGTGAAATATTGCTGATTTGGCGTTAAATACCAATCACCCACCCACAAAAGTGACGATGTCAATGCTAGTGTTTTCAACATAAATTAAGAAAATGTAAACCTTCACATGTAACCCGGTGAACAGCGTTGTTATAAAGAACGTATTACAATAGATATGCTTATGTTATACGTAAAACTAGTAGCTAATGCTAGCAATAACCGACAGTTGTCATCACACTCGTAGGCTTGAATGATCGCTTAGGAAATAAATATTGTCAGAAATGGAATGCTTTTATATAAAATACTAAACAAATTCGTTCTCTGTGGTTTAGTGCAATATAAAAGTGAATATCCATAATTATCAAATTTCGAAAGAGTTATTTGACTCAGCCCTTCGGGCTTCGGGAAATATCCCCTTCTCAATTTGATAATTACGAGTATTCACCTGTTATGAAGGTCGTAATTGTATATTATTGCGCTTAAAGATCAAATAGAAAATGGACAAATCATGGATAATGTAAAGTATATGTCCTACAGGGGCTCCGTGACATTTAAATATCAGAGCTGTATTTTCTAATGTAAACTTAAACCACATTTTTTTAGGAATGACCAGTTCGATAGTGGACCAGTTTCACAGGACAAAAGCGACACAGCTTCGTGCCCCAATGTACAGACCACGTAGGTATCACATTGACTTCTCTTTTGTCATTACAACGTGCTGTATTTGCCTGTTTACTTGTATCGTACTACATTAAGCCAATCCTGGAAAACACAGAATATTCATGCTATATATTTGTATTATCATGTATCATCTATACTTTGACCTGGATTCCGACGGCAAATTCCAATTATTATATTGGTGATGTTCGGCGAGTGGTCTAGAGGAACCTCAATGTTAAAGTGTTTGAAAAGCTTTATCCAATAAGCCACAGAATATACCTGAATAAAACTTTATGATTGCTTTATCTACTGTATGATATTTAGAGTCAACAATTTATCACATATGGCCGCTTAGAATTTGATAAAATAAGGCTGCCAATACAAAGTTAAAGCTTGTTGCAACTATATCTAGAAAATCGCTCCCGGACAAAGGACAATAAACTAATATCGTTGCGGTCTATTTTTATTAAAAGAGTAAACTCGGAGAGAGCTACCTACTTACTGGCAGTCACTGGCCGGAACCGATTGTATAGCTAGATCGTAATCCAAGGAACTCTCAGCTATATATTAATTAAAATTAATAATATTTTTTCGTTAATGTGATACTTGGTTACTGCTATATATGATATATATTTATAGGAATTCTGACAATTACGAGCAAACAGACTCAATCACAACGAATCATGGAACAAAAACAAAGAAGAATAAGAAAAAGAAAAAGAAAAAGGAAATTGTAACCCCAGTCATGTAAATAAATAACTTTATTACATAATGACTAGAAATATCCATACTGTAGCTAAGTAAAGTATAGAAGTTAATCGATTTAGGAGATAACTGTATTGCATGTTAAGCTTTTGCGGACGTAAATCGTCGGTTTTACGGTTGCAAATTGAGCTTCCCGAGCGGCATGTAGCGTCAATGACGTCATCCGGTGAATATTACTTCCAGTAGATGAATACCATTATTTATTTACTTCTAAACTTTACTTAGCTAAAGTAAGGATAATTATAGCCATTATATAATAAAACGATATATCGTTCCAAGATATATGATATTTACAGAGGCTAAAGCCGAGGTAAATATCATATTTCGTGGAACGATAGATCCTTATATTAATCGAAATTCAAGTCAGTGATTGTTTTACTATATGAAACTGTAATTAATGTCCTCTGGGTTATGTTTTATAAATTGGCATTAAATACTACTTGTGTACATTCTTTTAAAATCATTGACTTAATAATTTAGTACTCCGAAAACGACAACGCTGTATAAATTCTGAATACAACCGCAGGGTTTTTGTTAGACCTAATAATGTTACGGACAATGTCCTAAAAGTGGTATCTCCTATCAGTCATTCCCTATTTACTTAACTAAATATTTGTCCTAAAAGTCTTCAAAGTTTAGGTCATTTTCAAAATCTTTAGGCCATTTGCCTAGAAAATTCCCCAAACTGAAACCCTGACCTGAACGTAGCGGAGGAGCTGTGTAATATAAACTCCATATCTGAGAGCGGTTGGTATATTACTATCAAGTTATGGAAATTTTGTAATGACAAATTGAAAGACTTTTGTCATAAAGTCTATTATAAAATTGACCATTGATATCAAATTTGAGGTAAATGTCTGTCAAGAAATGAAATAGGGCATCGTTTCATTTTCTATTTTCTCAAGGTTCTTGGGGGTATATTAATGGTATACAGCTAGCAGAATCTGGATTATTAATTAATAGAAGAACATGGATCCTACCAGTAGTAAAGTGCGTCATACCTGAAGACGTGTGATTATAGAATTACCCACAAATCAAACTGAACTGTTGTCGATTTGTTTTGGTACATTCTTAATTAGGTGACCATTTGGTTTGTACACTTTCAATGATTTCAAGTTATATAGTGAATATCAAGTCCAGTGTGAGAAGAAGTGGGGGTTCAAAGGAAATAGTTACGAGAGTAACACGACGAGTGCCACATATTGACAAGAACTGCTTAGCCTTTTGGAACACATGAGTTCACCCCAGTTCTTAGTGGGGATCGTGATGCTCGATCTTTTGTATTCTGTGTAGTATTTTGCATATCATTGTATTCCTTTTTGTAATTTTTGTTTTGGCCATTGCATTGTCTGTACTTCTTTGATTTACGGCCTCTGACTACGCCTTTGATATCTTTAAGCTTTAAAGAAGCATTTCGTACTATGTTTTGACGTTGCTTTTGTGCGTTACAGAAATGTAAGATTATATTGGTACATTCGATGCAAATTACGTGATAAAGTTTGTCGGTTGTTCTCATCGGTTACTGACAGCTACGATATAACTCAAGTAAGCTGAATGTGCCGTTAAAAATACATAGTTCTAAAAATATATGTAAGTTCTAAATTTCTAACCTGTTTGTGTTGTTATTTTTAAGGCCTGAACCATCCGAACCGATGAAGGCAGGAACAACAGAACAAGAGGTCACTGATGTGAAAGATAAAATGAGGTAAGTACTAGCAGTCTTTATATGATTTTCTAGAATTGCATTCATATACAATATGACAAAAAAAAAAACAAAAAAACATAATTATAAAGATATCATAGAAAACGTAGTCATAAAAATATCATAGAAAACATAGTCATAAAAATATCACAGAAAACGTAGTCATAAAAAGCTCAAAGAAAACGTAGTCATAAAAATTACATAGAAAACAGTCATAAAATTGAATAGAAAACGTAGTCATAAAAATATCATAGAAAACGTAGTCATAAAAATATCATAGAAAATGTAGACGTAGGAATATTATAGAAAAAGTAGTCATAAAAATATCATAGAAAAGGTAATCATAGAAATATCATAGAAAAAGTAGTCATAGAAATATTATGGAAAATGTAGTCATAAAAAGATCATTGAAAATGTAGTCATTCAAATATCATAGAAAACATAGTCATAAATATAAGATAGAAAATGTAGTCATAAAATAATAGACAAAATGTAGTCATAAGAATACTATAGCAACCGTAGTCATAACTATAACATAGGAAACGTAGTTATAAATATAATATGGAAAACGTAGTCATACATATATCATAGAAAACGTAGGCATAAAAATATTATAGAAAATGTATTCATCTAGCAAAATGACATAGCATATATTCATATAAAATATTATAGAAACATAGTCATATAGCAAAATGATATAAAATATAGTCATATAAAATATTATAGAAAACGTGGTCATCTAGCAAAATGACATAAAATATAGTCATATAAAATACTATAGAAAACATAGTCATCTAGCAAAAGGACTCGTGCGCACTAACTTTGATATCTACGTTTTATAGAACGTGAATGGGTGTACCATGTTTTAGCAGTTTTTAAGTTCAAATCTCTTGTGCTATACAAAGGGATAATATTAGAGGTTATTTAGAGATTAACAATATAACAGGCCACTATTTATATAATCTGATTACAATCAGTTCTATCACTTGCTCCACGACATATCAGTAAAGGTGAGCAAGTGAGAGATCTGATTTTATTTGTATTTTATTTTTGTTTCCAACACATATCTTACAGGCCATGTAGTCTAAAAGAAACTGAATCACCTGCAGGAGATGCAAAATATGAAGGCAAAACACCGAGAGCTCCCCAAGATAGCTTGCAAGGACACGCCGATTTCCCGAATACCCAAATAACAGTGCATAACAACAGGTAACATGTTAAACTTTCTGAAGTTATATGATATGTAATAGTAGTTTATCCAGACAAATGTTATGATATCGAGGCCGAACTTAAGGATAATTTACTTCATGACCAAGAAGAGTTAGGGGCCGTCGTGGTCGTGATCGTATGGTAGTTTGATTTACAACTACCTATGCAATCAGTGCCTATCAGTACTGAAGTTATGAGTTCGAATCCCGTTCATGGCGAGGTGTCCTCAATATTATGTGATACAGTTTGTCAGTGACTTGTGGCAGGTCGGCAGTTTTTATCCGGTTACTCTTGTTTCCTACACAAATTAAACTGATCGCAACCTTATAACTGAATTATTGTTGAAAGTGGCATTAAACTATATAACCCTAACCCTAACCCCGTTCTGTCGGACTCGGTGATATACTTGTGATAATGTCTGTCTAGACCTTCAAAACTGACGTTATTCTATATTTATTACACTAAGTGTTATATATGGTAGTAGTTATTGGTAAGATTTATAAATGTAAATATAGATATTTGTTTATGAAATATAAATCTTTCTCTACCTGCGCAGTCTCTAATAATTTTTCATTACGGAGCAAAGTGTCAAAACAAAAAATAAAGTGAAACACACATATACCCCACTGTCGGAACAGTTCCAGAATCAAATAAAGAAAAATCGCAGAAAGAGGTAAAATCAATAACCTAAAACAAAAATACATGACTGTTCACCTTCCTGGGTTGTTGAAGCTTACTCCATACAACATTACGTGATAAAGTTTATCAGTGACTTGCGACAGATCGGTGGTTTTCTATGGGTACTCCGGTTTCCTCTACAATAAAATTGGCCGTCATAATATAGCTGAAATATTGTTGAATGTGGCGTTAAATACCATAACCCCTCGTGGCTTGGTACGGCACTTCAATACAAAGTGGCGTTAAATACCATAACCCCTCCTGGCTTGGTACGGGCACTTCAATAAAAAGTGGGGTGAAATACCATAACCACTCCTGGCTTGGTACGGACACTTCAATAAAAAGTGGCGTTAAATACCAAAGCCCCTCCTGGCTTGGTACGGGCACTTAAAAAAAAAGTGGCGTTACATACGATTATCCCTCCTGGCTTGGTACGGACACTTCAATAAAAAGTGGAGGGATTAAACTAGTTTTATGGTCCTAAGCTCCCTCTAAGTAAAATGATACAATAAATCAGGTCACCAGTTATTTTATTAATTTTTCAACACTTTGCATACAGCATAGGTACATGTAGCTCAAAAAGAAATGAAACAACTACAAGAAGTACACAAAATCATGGTATAAGACTGGAAGATAACATACTTAGTAATAAAGACAACATATTTGGTAATAAAGACAACACACATTTCAATGTGAAGAATACACATTCAGCAGTATATACTAAAAGGTAATAGATCACAATCCTTCTGAAGTTATAGCACTGCCACGTGTAATGAGGTGGGGGAGAGGGGGAAGGGAGACAGGGAGAAAGGGGGTGGGAGAAAGGAGAAAGGGGGCGGGAGAAAGGAGAAAGAGGGCGGGAGAAAGGAGAGAAAGGGTGGGAGAAAGGAGAAATAGGGTGGGAGAAAGGAGAGAAAGGAGATCAAAGGAGAAAATGAGGAAACAAAATAGAAAATAGATTTAAAAAAAAATTGATCTAAAATGACAGAAAGAATGAAATATTATCATTTAATCGAATACATAAACATAATTCACGATAAAGATGAAACTTTTAACATTAATGATCAATAATCAACAAGACGTTCCGATAGATGAAATGCGGATGTTGACTTTTCCCATTACTACGGCGTTTTAACCCTGCTGAACCAGTGGTTGAAAAATCTGTAACCCTCTAGAGGATTGAAATGTCTCGTGCCTTTCCCAGCATTAATTTCAAATTTTGAAATAAAGTACGTGTTAAATAATGGGAGAATCTATATTTCACGTTTCGACTTCGTTATTTATAAATTTAGCGTTCTACGTTTACGATGTCGGTTTTCGATTATCGAAACCATCAGTTCTAAAACCATTTTCCCCCTAGCCATCTTTCCCCGGGAAAAATGGCTATTATATAGTCATCTTTGTCCCCTTCCTTATCGGGATGGGGGTGGGGTGGCTATATAGTAGAATTTCCCCCGGCCTTTTTCCCCGCTTTACAAGTAGGGGGAAAATGGCTATATAGTGGGTAAACAATGTCGATAATTAATAAGATGATGTCCATTTCTTGATCGATCTCAAAACACGAGCAGTTGCACCTTTTTTCCCCGATGCGCGTACATTTCATAACATTTATAAGTTACATAAACACGTTTTATTAAGGCATCAATCATATCTGATAGTTTTTATGGGTAGCAAAAAAATACGATTTGGCAGACAATGCCTCTTTAACATAAATATAAATACATGTATAGTTGGGGTCATAGTTATCCCTTTTCCTTTGCTGTGCTTATTGTGATCTACAATCATCTACAGTACACACAAGGTGATTCAGTTAAAAATCATGCTTGATGGTGTTGTGTGAATCACTGTGAAATAGAGTGATTGCTGGTGATTGAGAGTGATGACACTAATTTACGATCATACCACTTCCTATCATGTATATTTTTATTGAACGTCTAGGGGCGGATCCAGCAATTTTTTTTAAGGGGGATGGGTTTCAATATGATTTTGACCGATTTTCACGTGATTTACTAAAAACCTTTCGGACGAAAGCTATTTATGAAGACAATTTGAATACTTCAGGTCTTGATTTACATAAAAAAAAGACAGACAATTGGGGAAATTTTGTTTTGCAGTCAAGTTATAAGGTGTAAGACAGCGAAGTGTTAGGTCTGATATGGTACAACAAAGTATAATGTAGGAACACTACCATTGAACATGTATCAAAACAATATTCCACAGAAATGTTCACCGATAGATTTATTTGTTTCTGACAAACACAATGATGACAAAAATGAAGAAGTGCAAGCAGAACAATTGCAACCTTCTGATAATGAAATTATACCAACTGGTGATTGTATTTATGACCGCAATGATTTGCTGGCAGTTACTATTGATGGTCACTTGTGGCTAGCCAAAGTAGCAGAACATGTGTATGTGTCCTCACAGTCCTACTATATATAGAAAAAAAATATAGAACAAAATGGACTCACTTTCCAACAAGAAATAATAAGAGACATATATATATTCACCTGATTCCATATTGGAAATAATCACACCATGATTACATTTTAGATGAGGACGTTTACAGTAGACTAACACGGTTATTACATTGTACAAACAGATACAATAACAGTTACGGAAAAATACATGTATTATTTGAACAAGAAGAAACAGTTATCATGTCATGTCAAAAAACGAGACGAGGGTGTATTGTTAAATAGGGAGATTTATTTTTCCGGTGGGAGAAAGGAGAAGACGGGTGGGAGAAAGGAGAAGAGAGGTGGGAGAAAGGAGGTGAGGGGTGGGAGAAAGGAGAAGACTACCCCCTGTCCTCCCCCTCTGTAATAGTGGTTAAACCAGAAACATATCTGGATTGTTCATTCGTGATTGTCCATTCGGTTTTCTCTAACGTTTATATATGTTAACGAAGTTGAAAGAATGCAATTAGTTTTCAGTAAAATTACACGGAAGAGTTATGATGGCAACTTTATGCTTAACGATTCCAAAAAGAGGATAACCAGAACCCGGAAATGGAACAAAGACCAAAAACGAAAGGAAATCAAAAAAGACTTACGAAGGTCGTCAAAACTAAACAATGGACAACACGACCCGACATTAAACTGAGATTGAACTCTTTTGACCCGCGAGTTAAGCATTTCCATCATGTTACTCATTTTAAAACTCCGATGACAAAGTCACAAACGAGTAGAGGTTATTGTTATGGTGTTTAGCGCCACTTTCAACAATATTTCAGCTATATCATGGCAGTCAGTTTTATTGATGGAGGAAGTACCCGGATAAAACCACCGAACTATCGCAAGTCACTGACAAACTTTATCACATAATGTCACAAACAAGGACGGGATAATGAACATACCAACATTACGTGAGAGAAGGGAATGCAAAGCCGTGATACAGGCAACCAAATACAGACCCTGGATCGTTTAACTTAACATATATTTCGCATCGTTTGCGTTTTTCGTTCGTTTCGTTTGCGTGTATCGTTCGTTCGTTTTTCGTTTTCCGTTCGTTTGCGCTTCGTGCGTGTAATTTATTCTTTCGTTTCGTGTATCGTTCGCCAGTTTAATTAGACTAATACACGAAACGAAATACGAAACGAACGATACACGATAAGAACGATACACGATAGAATGTAGGACAGAAAGTCACAGGACAAAAAGTCACGGACAAAAAGTCACAGACAAAAAGTCACAGGACAAAAAGTCACAACCTCAAATATTGTAAAAATTAGGACAAAAAGTCACAGGACAAAAAGTCACAATTTTCATTATTTGTTCATTTTCAATTAAAAAAAATGTTTGATTAAAAAAAAATCAACCTAAATATTAAATATTATGTTTAATTCCAGTAATATGTTTTTAAATGTTTTTGCAGAGGTATTTTTCACAGCATTTTATTTCATATATCAATTTTTTTTTAATTTTATTTTTATCATTTTGAAATGTTTTTGGAGATTTTTTCAAAGATATTTTTGTTTTTGTTTTTGGATGAAGTTGACAGATTGTCCTTTCTACTTGTGTGAGCTTTTTTTAACCAATAAAATTGTTACATTTGTGTGTTGTGGCTTTAAAGGAAGTATGTGTATACTTAAATCATTAAAATATCCCTTTTAAAACAACAACTTGATTTCTGAATAAACAAGCAGGATGTACACCTCACCACTAACAAGCTTTATCACATAATGTTGTATCGAGTACACCTCACCACTGACAAAATGCCATGAATATTCCAGTATATCACTAAAAGCAATGATGGAATACACATCCAGAGGTCACCACATAGTTTTAACCTAAGCAAAACAAGTTGCACCAAGATCTTATCTCTATTAAATGTATCAATTTAACTATCTGCTGTAGAATTTAATGTGGGGAAAAAAATGTCATGAACATACAAGCAAACTTTGTCCTATATTTAAAATTGAAATTTGTGACTTTTTGTCCTGTGACTTTTTGTCCTATGTGTATTAAAATAATGATTTGTGACTTTTTGTCCTGTGACTTTCTGTCCGTTTACCTACACGATACACGAAACGAACCCACGCTACGATTTCCAGTTTAAAATAATTACTACAATTTCAATCTTACTATTATTAAAAATTGTTTAATTAAAGTGTAAACAAAATTTTACATATACAAACATGTATTTCTTTTTACATGTACCAGTAATTTTGCACAATAAGGGAAAAGCATATTTAATAAATACATTTTTTCTATAATTTACTCTAGGACAAATAAACAAGAAATCATCTACATGTATGTAAGCAAACGCCTCTGGCAGTTTCACCTGGGAAATACAAGCACTGCAGGTGTGAAATGTCAACTCTTACATTTGTAATTTCGTTCTAATTAACAATTATTTGACCTTTTGAAGCCACACGCCTCTCGGACAGCTTAACCGAGAAAATAACTGATACACGTATGTCTGGTTGGAATTGTCAATTCAGAATCCGAGTAATTATAAATATTAATTCGGTATAATTATATAATTATATAAATATAAATTCTGTACAATTATATAATTAAATAAATATAAATTTTGTTTAATTATATAAATAGAAAGTCATATTTGGAAGTCAAATATATGAGATTTAAAATTTAATCATAAATATAATTATTAAACACATTGGTAATATAAACTATTTAATATAGATTGTATTATCCTATTACTTTACCGACTAATTTATCATTTATATAAATAACTTGCTTATAAAATATAAGATTACAGAAGTTAATCACATCAATTTGCACAAAAGTCATTCAAATAATAACACGATACTATTCGTGTATCGTGCGTTCGTTTCGTGTATCGTTCGTTTGTTTCATGTATCGTGCGTTCGCTTCGTGTATCTTTCATTTGTTTCGTTCATCGTGCGTTTGTTTCGTGTATTGTGCGTTCGTTTCGTATATCGTGCGTTTTTCGTGTCGTTCGTGTGAAGCGTTCGTTCGTTTTCGTTCGTTTCGTTTGCGTTTTTCGTTCGTTTGCGTTTCGTGCATTGTGTAAACTTATACGATCCAGGGTCTGTATCAGTGCTCTCAAGACCATTCGATGAATATAAGATTAAAACAACTTTCCTCAGGCAGACTCAAGAGATTGAGCTTTGCATTAGAGACAAGAGCCTTACAAAAAAAAAAAAAAAACAAAAAAAAAACACCAGGAAGCTTTACAAAAGAATGTCAAACCCATAGCTTTCACACTGCATGATTCCCCCTGTGAAGATAAACTAGGAAATATCACCATCCAGACCTCAGTTCCAAATATCACTACCAAAACTGAACAGACTAGCATTGTTAAAAAACACTCTGACAATGAGCATGCTAGAAGGAAAGTACCCTTCTGAATCATGGGTAAGAGTGTGTACAGATGGATCGGCCACAAATGCTACAACGAAAGGAGGGGCTGGTATATTTATTCAGTATCCCATTGGAGAGCAGCAATCAGAGGCAATACCAACAGACCTACACTGTTCCAACTACAAAGCTGAAGAGGACGCTATCATTCATGCTGCACATACCATCAAGTGTAAGGTTGACAACAGCATTCAAGTCTTAATCCTGACTGATGCCCTCTCAGTGTTACACGCTATGATGAATGGCAACCTACCTCAGCTTGAACAGGCGTTATACACCATCAAAACCCTTAGAACAGTGCTACAGTGGATCCCTTCTCATAGTGGAGTTCATGGTACAAGCTGACAAATTAGCTAAGCATGGTGCTGGACAACAACAGCAAGAAAACCCAGCCTGCCTCACAGAGATGAAGACCACCATCACATCTCTATTCAAGACTCCTCAGCAACAAGATAGTTACTACCAGCTGACAAGATTCACCAAACTACCATCCTTAGACTGAGGACAGGACACAACAGACTCAGCCAACATCTGAACAGAGTCCTGAAAATGATACCTTCCCCGATGTGCTAATGTGGAGAGGAAGAGCAAGATACCGGTCACATTTTACAGACATACAATAACCATCAGGCATTGAGGGAAGAGATATGGTCATTACCAACAACACTCCAGGAGAAGCTTTATGGACCCGTGGATGCCCTACAGAATACCACCAGATTCGTAGCGGAAACTGAACTCCAAGTGTAAAAGCGCACGAAAATAAGAAGAAGACTGATCATCTGTTACATACACCCCGTAACTCTTTACCAAGTCATGATGGTGACTATACTACTTTCGATGGCTGCAAAGAGAATGTAATTTTACTTTAAGTTTCCAAAAATAGCAACAGATCCTAATTCAAGATCAAATTATAAGATTTTAATTGTGATAACTTTCCTGTCTTTTTTATTTCGACAGACAGTTTGTATTCGTTATGTCAATATAAGCAATGATAACCAACTATTTGAAACTTGTGCATATCATTTCTACGGATAGATTATTAAACAAATGTCCCGATTCGGTAAGGAATCGGCCAAGGAACTTTTAATGTTTTTTTTTTCTGAAAAAAATAAAAATCGTCAAATGTTATAGAAAAACAATTAATTGATCTGGAAGAATCATAAAAGAAATGATCTGACCATGCAATTTTCAACAAGAGAATTGGGTAAATTTTGAAAAAAGAACAAGTTACCAATTTTGCATGTCCAAAAAAATAAATAATATGAATTTTATTTCATACGAAAAATTATTTCTGTCTAAGGGAAAACATGACCCAAACTACAGGCACATTCACTTTTAGTCATAACGACTCCTTAAAATAATATAAACTGGTCTTTTTCTTTCTCGAACTTTGATATTCTGTGTTGGTATACATATAGTTTTAATAGTTTTAATAGTTCTGAGTCAACAAATGGAAACGTACAGACGAAAGCACAAATTAAAGAACATTCCATCATCAATCTCAACGACCTAGGAGGGTAATCATCTTTATAATATTGCTAGCAGAAAGTAATTTTCATTAGATGGAATAAAATGAAATATTAAAAAATACATCACTGTCGGAACAGTTCCAGAAATGCAATTGAAAAACTGTAGAAAGAGACAAAATCAATATCCTTGACACACATATACATGACCTCCCACTTCATTGACTTGGTACAGACACCTTAATCAAAGGTGAACCTCACCGGTGGTGTAATGGTTCACAATACTCTCCTTCAGTGCGTTAGATCGTGGGTTCGAGCCTCGGTCGGATCAGACTAAACAGACTATAAAATTGGTATTGCTTCTCCACTAATCACGCAGTGTTAAAGAGTAAGAGCAACTGTTGGTCGGTTTAGAATCAGATTAAAATGTCAGAGTGGAACGACATGTCTACCCGCGGATTGTTGTATTAGTGATAAAGATGCAACTAAGCGTGTCAGTCTAGCAAAAAGCTGGAATCATCATCATCTCACCGAATGTAACTTGTTCTCGCTATGAAATAACAGTGAAATATTGCTGATTTGGCGTTAAACAACAATCACTCACCCACAAAAGTGACGATGTCAATGCTAGTGTTTTCAACATATTAAATAAAATGCAAACCTTCACATGTAACCCGGCGAACAGCGTTGTTATAAAGAACGTATTACAATAGATATGCTTCTGCTATGCTTAAAACTAAAATGCTAGCGATAACCGACAGTTGTCATCACACTTGTAGGGTTGAACGATCGCTTAAGAAATATATACACAAAGAAAAAAGTTAAGCACCCCCATGTTTTTTTGAAATGACAAATGATACGACGAGTATCACGAGATTACCGACCAGATAATCCCAAGAACGCAATGGCGACCTGTTAAGATATTACATAGGCTGTAAGAAACCACAAAAAAAATAGAAAAAATCTTCAAGAAAAATGTTAATTTAATGAATATTTAATCGCAATATCACAAGGCCAGTTTTTGCAGTAAAACATGTCCATTTTCAGCATTGACCTTCACAGTTCAAAAAGCACGATACGATTGTCATTTCACTTTCAAGACGTCACTTATGAATCACTTGATGACATCTATTGTTCAAAGTTCAGTACCGGGTGCAACCCCCACGTGCTTGGATGACGGCATCAACCCTGCGTCTCATCCCTCCAGTTAGACGTCGGATGCCTTGTTGTGATAGCTGCTGCCATTCCCGATACAATGCTGCTTCCAACTGACGAATATTTTGCTCTTGAAGGATGAGGCCTGGCGTTGTCATCCATATACACAGGCCTTGTAGCTAGTGGTTGGTTGTCGAAATGGGGGCAACAACTGGTTGCAAGACGTCTCTGATGTACTGATCACCAGTTAGGTTGCCTTGTATGGTGACTAAATCCAACTTGCAGTAATGAGAGATACACCCCAAACCAGTACTGAGCCTCCATCGTAAGGGACAGTTGGCTGGATGTTCCTTGGGATATAGGCTGTATTTTTGTGTCTCCAAACCCTCATCCGGCCGTCGGTTGCATGAAGCAGAAACCGGCTTTCATTTGACCAATGTATCTTGCGCTATATCATTACATTCCAACTATGTCGTGCTAAACAACATGCCAAACGTGATCGTCGATGTCTGTCTGCCAACAGTGGACGTTTAATGACTCTCCTTGACTTAAGTCCCGATGATTTCAGACGGTTTCTAACTGTTCTTGTTAACAGATGTATATTGGGCAGCCCTTGTTGTTTGAGTACGGGACTGGCTGCGAGTGGCACCCGTCTAACCGAACGCTGCAATGCCCTGTCGTCACGATCAGATGTTACCCGTGGTCTGCCGGATCATAGCAAGTCTTTCACATTGTTGGTTTGTGTGTGTTTTCTCACCAGTCGACTGACTACAGTATAGTGGTAGCCTATCTGACGTCCAATCGCTTTAAAGGACATACCTGTTGTATGCATGCCGATTATGTGCCATCTTTGTGCTTCTGATATTCGCCTTCATACCATGCTTACTGAGAATGAATACATTTTTTAAAACAAGGGACTTAAATACCCAAATTCGAAGCGTGAATATTCTGAATATTGGGTAATGCGTGAGAGGCATGGTCCACGTGCATGACTAGTTGATATTAGACATAATGGTCACACCTGTTTGAGCACATATTTTTAATGGAACATTGTTCTTGCTATGATCAATATAAATATTAGAATCTAAACTTAGTGTAGCTTATTATGGTTTAATATATCAGAGGGTGTTTAACTTTTTTCTTTGTGTACATATTGTCAGAAATGGAATACTTTTATAAAAAAATACTAAACAAATTCGTTCTGTGTGCTTTAGTGCAGTATAATAATATCATTATGCGCTTCCTGAAAAGTGAATATCCATAATTATCAAATTTCGAAAGAATTATTTGACTCAGACCATCGGCAATCGGGTAATAACTCCTTGTCAATTTGACAATTATGAATATTCACTTTGTATGAAGGCCGTAATTGTATATTATTACGTTTAAAGATCAAATAGAAAATGTACAAATCATGGATAATGTAAAGTCTAATGTCCTACAAGGGCTCCGTGACATTTAAATATCAGAGCTGTATTTTCTAATGTAAACTTGAATCACCATTTGTTTTAGGAATGACATAAAACTACCATTTTTTCAGGAATGACATAACTCAAAATGACCAGTACGATATAGGATCAGTTTCACACGACAAAAGCGACACAGCTTCGTGCCCCATTGTACAGACTGCGTAAGTGTCACATTGACTTCTCTTTTGTCATTACAACGTGCTGTATTTTTCTGTTAACTTGTATCGTAATACATTGAGACAAACATGGAAAACACAGAACATTCATGCTATATTTGTATTATCATGTATCATCGACATTTCTACAAACTTCACAAATGTGGTAAGCGATTGTGCTGTGTGCTACCCAAAATACTACTTTATTTGTAACATAAAATACAATTTTAAAATACATTCACAAAATATCTATACTTTGACGTGGATTCCGACGGCAAATTCCAATTATTATGTTTGTGATGTTCGGCGAGCGGTCTAGAGGAACCTCAATGTTAAAGTTTTTGAAAAGCTGTATCTAATAAACCACAGAATATACCTGAATAAAACTTTATGATTGCTTTATCTACTGTATAATATTTAGAGTCAACAGTTTATGACATATAACCACTTAGAATTTGATAAAATATGGCTGCCAATACACAGTTAAAGCTTTGTTGCAACTATATCTAGAAAGCCGCTTCCGGACAAAGATCAATAAACTAATATCGTTGCGGTCTATTTTATCAAAAGCGTACATCGGGGTATCCAGATGAGCTACCTACTTACTGGCAGTCACTGGCAGGCACCGACCGTATAGCTAGATCGTAATCCAAGGAACTCTCAGCTATATATTAATTAAAAATAATATTTTTTCGTTAATGTGATACTTGTTTACTGCTATATATGATATATATTTATAGGAATTCTGAAAATTACGAGCAAACAGACCCAAACACAACAAATGATAGAAAAGAAACAAAGAAGAAGAAGAATAAAAAGAAAAAGGGAATTTTAACCTCACTCATGTAAATAAATAACTTTATTACATGATTTTGATAGAAATCTATACAAAAGAATTTACTAATATAGAATAACATTGTTTACTTTACTTAGCTAAAGTACGGATATTTATAGTCATTATGTAATAAAAGGATCTATCGTTCCAAGATATATGATATTGACAGAGGCTGAAGCCGAGGTAAATATCATATTCATTGGAATGAAAGATCCTTATTTTAATCGAAATTCAAGTCAGTAATTGTTTTACTATATGAAACTGTTATTAATGTCCTCTGTGTGATGTTTTATAAATTGGCATTAAACACTACATGTGTACATTCTTTTAAAATCATTGACTTAATAATTTAGTACTCCGAAAACGGCAACGCTGTATAAATTCTGAATACGACCTGAACGTAGTGGAGGAGCTGTGTAATATAAACTCCATATCTGAGAGCGGTTGGTATATTACTATCAAGTTATGGACATTTTATTATGACAAATTGAAAGACTTTTGTCATAAAGTCTATTATAAAATTGACCATTGATGTCAAATTTGAGGTAAATGTCTGTCAAGAAATGAAATAGAGCATTGTTCTTTTTCTATTATCTCAAGTTTCTTGGGGGAATATTAATGTTATACAGCTAGCAGAATCTGGATTATTACTTAACAGAAGAAAATGGATCGTGCCATTACTAAAGAGCGTCATACCTGCAGACATGTCATTATAAAATCACCCACAAATCAAACTGAACTGTTGTCGATTTGTTTTGATACATTCTTAGTCAGGTGACCATTTGTTTTGTCCACTTTCAATGATTTCAAGTTATATAGTGGATGTCAAGTTCAGTGTGAGAAGAAGTGTGGGCTCAAAGGGAAAACTTACGAGACTAACACGACGAGTGCTACATATTGACAAGAACTGCTTAGCCTTCTGTAGCACCTGAGTAGTGGGGCTCGTGTTGCTAGATCTTTAGTATTCTGTGTAGAGTTTTGAATAAAATGGTTTTCTTTTTTTCGCTTTTTCTTTTGAACATGGTGTTATATTTCCTGTTTTCTTTTGAACATGGTGTTGTATTTCCTTTTTTCGATTTATGGCTTCTGATTTCCCCTTTGCTATCTTAAAACATTTCTTCTTGTGGGTTTTAATAATGACTCGCTAATTGTTTTTTTTTTATCTTAATTTCTAATCTGTTTGTCTTGTTATTGTTAAGATCGAAACCATCCAAATCGAGGAAGACAGAAACGACACAATGTCGGCCCCTACAAGGAGAGGACACTGGTGTGAAAAATAAAATGAGGTACGTACTAGTAGTTTTATATGATTATCTAGAATTGTAATTAATATATGGCAAAAAAAAAATCAACATAATTATAAAAATATTATACAAAGCGTAGGCATATAAAATATTATAGAAAGAAACATACTTATATAAAATATTACAGAAAACATAGACATATTAGAAGTGTTTGAAGATATCAAAGTATTAATCAGAATAAAATTTATGAGATACAGTTTGTTCTGATCGCTACAGACAGCTACGATATAACTCAAATAAACTGAATGTACCGTTAAGCATACATCGTGTGGCAAATATATGTTATTTCTCAATTTCTAACCTGTTTGTGTTGTTATTGTTAAGGCATGAACCGCCCGAACATATGAAGGCAGAAACAACAGTATATTTGCTCAAACAACAAAATGAAACTGGTGTGAAAGATGAAATGAGGTAAGTATTAGAAGTGTTCATATGATTTTCTAGAATTTTATTCGTATACAATATGACAAAAAACATAATTATAAAGATAACATAGAAAACGTAGTCATAGAAAAGCTCATAGAACACGTAATCATAACTATATCGTAGAAAATGTAGTCATACAAATATCATTGAAAATGTAGTAATCAAAATATGTTTAAAAAATGTATTCATAAAAATATAATAGAAAACATTCATACAAATATAATAGAAAACGTAGTTATAAAAATGTAATAGAAAACGTAGTCAAAAAAATAAATAGAAAACGTAGTCATAAAAATATAATAGGAAACGTAGTCATCAAAATATGTTAGAAAACATAGTCATATCAAGTCCTATCTTTAAGAAAAAGATGCACGACGTAGCACAAATATTATATTCTTCTATGAACAGTATTTCACTGAAATAACCTTCTTAAGCATATTGGTTTTATAGGATTTGATAAGACATGTAAAACCTTTCATCCTACTTAATGTGCAAGAATCGTTAATATTTAAGTAACAGCGTCCATTTTGGTCCTAGGACAAAATTTTTAAAGGGGATCGATTATTAATGGATTATTTTAGCAAAGCCTATATCCAATTGGCCCAGTAGTTTCAGAGGAAAACAAATAAGATTGCATCCCCTTTTTCTATTTTTAGCAACAGTGGCCATGTTGGTTGGATGTCTAAATTGCCAGACACAATTTTAAATGGGTGTCATTTAAGGACTATTTAAGCAAAGTTTAGTTCCAATTGGCCCAGTAGTATCAGAGTTTTTATTTTTTAGTAACAGCGACCATGTTGGTTGGAGGTCGAGACTGTCGGACACAATTTTGGAAGGGAATCACCCACAGACCATATCACCAAAGTTTGGTCTTAAGTGGCCAAGTGGTTTCAGAGAGAGGAGAATATTTTTTAGTAATAGTGGACAGACGAACGAAGGACGCGAAGTGATGACAAAATCTCAAAGAATTTATGGCTTCAACAAAAATGTCTTAATAGATGATTTTAATTTAATTTTCAATTTGATATCTCCAGTCACTCACCTGAAGATTACATAATACATTGAAAATAAAACAACTTTACGACATATAATACATTGGTTATTTAAGAGAATACCCCTTAAATATAATGTTTAATACAGAAGTAATCATATTATCAGTTATACTCGAACTCCCTTTGTCTGTGTGGGGTGTAGGACGACGGACGCAACCAATCAGCAAACTACTAAATTACTTGCTTATTATAAAGTGCCCTAAATCCGACTTGCTTTTTACAAGTCAGTTATTTTCCTACTCATTTGTATCTGAGCCACGGTTCCCTTATTATAAGGAAAATTATTGTGTACATTATGTGAATTGATTTGATTTGATTTTTGGTGTTTAACGCCACTTTCAATAATATTTCATCTATATCATGGCGACCAGTTTTAGTGGTAGAGGAAGCCAGAGAGAACCACCGACATTGGCCAAGCAACTGGTAATCTTTATCACTTGCGGCTGCGAGTCGAGTGCACCCTTTTTGTAATTTACAAAGCCAGATGCGAACCCACGCCGTATTGGTGATAAGCTTGTATGAGTTGTTAGATCCAGCGACCTAACTCATTGAACCACCCGGTCCGCTATGTGAATTGGGAAAAGATGGGAAGAACAATACATTTATTAGCTTGAAGGTCCAGAAATATAATAGCAATCATACTGTACCAAGGTTAATGCCAACAGTAACAAATCTTGTGATGAGGAAGAATGACCACAAAACAGTGCACAAAACTTACATATATACCCTTGGTGTAACACACTGTCATATAGCCATGGGTATTTTTGTTCATTTTTCATTTAACTGAACACCCTGACATCTGGTACCATGACCTCTGAAGCACAACTGTCCGAATCAGAGTGTCAGTCAACATCACCACTATTTGCACTATTTACATGTTGGTGGATGTCATTTGAAGCTGTGTTTGGTAATAAAGAATTTGAATTGGTTGTTTTTGGAGTGACACTGGCAGTCGTAACAAGGTGTTCAGCTTCTGGGCATGGTGTATCAGTACTGAAAACCGGTAGGGTTGACTTCACTTTTTTTTTAAAATTCATTAAAGAAATCTAAAATTTCAAGTGGGAATAGCTGTAATTATTGCATAAACAATGTGCAAACATTGGGGCTTAGGGTGTATAAACAAACTCATTAACTTCAGGTAAACCTTGATTAAAGAATGGAGAACTAATATATAATAATTTATCATTTTTATTCTAATAAAATAAAAACATAAAGATACAAACATGAATAAGTGATATCTCTATCAATATATTTATATTTCAACATCCATACAACTTATTATTTATTTTTTAAACTACATTATTTTGTAGATGAAATAATAAATAAGCATGTCTTAGCTTACGTTTGTTACTATCCATTTTGTAATGAAATTCTTATGATTCATGTATTTTTTTCAAAGGTACAAATATGTTTTAAAAGATATTTTACTATTTATGTCATACTTGATTTCACTCCATATGAAAAAAAAATGTTTCATTCCAATTTCTAATTTTTATTAATAACACTTGTAACTTCACTCAAATAATATTTCCCCCTTTTCTGCAATATTTGACAGCTAAATCACATGTAATAATTAAATAAATACTAATTGCAACAACACAAAAAAAAATAGCATATAAATTGCAACAACCTCTATCAATGGAATACCTGGAATAGATATTTTTTTAATGGGATTAGATAGAAGACATCACCGGCACTGCCGCAGTAGTGGGTCAGACTCACGTAAATCAAAGCACAAACAGCTTCATTCAACCTCATTTTTCTCCTGGGGGAGTACAAACTTTTTAATCCAAAAGATTCAAGTTACATGTACTTTCTTCCATCTTTTTCTCTTTTTTTTGTATTGCCTTGTAATATGTCTTCAAATTACATTTAACTATTACAAATCATATGCGTATTTTATGTTCTTTAATTTGTAAAGGATTATTCTGCTCAGGACTGGGCTCCATGATTGGAAATAAAATATCTTGTATCTGGTTTCTTGCTTCCATCATTACTTGTCAGTTTCTTAACAAATAATTTCGAATTATGCAACATCGTGACATTATTTATTTTTAACTTTAAAACAATAATTCACGTACATGTATTCCACTTCATCAACTGCTTTCCGTTTTTAATTCCCAATGAATTGACAAAATATTAAGCAACGCAAATCATATGACATATTTATTATTTTTTTTTATCATTTTTTTTATATCAAATTCATTTAAATAAACATTTATTGCATGCTTTCGTTTTTCATGGTTTTATCGCAGTCCGGTAAACAAATCAAGCGACCCAATATACGGTACTGGTTCCCGATATCTTCAATGTGTACGTGTAGCTAGTATTTCACCTGGTTAATCAAAACAAATAGTAACCAGACCATTGTTCGACTTTTAATTTCATTTGGAAAAGCTTTTATTAACCATTTTTATGAATAATGTTATCACCAAGATATTGGGAATTTTCCCCCATGAAATTGGGGAAAAAATCTTTTTTCATATTGGGACTGGGGCCGATATTCGGCCCAAAAACGCAGTTGGAAAATCACTGGAAGTACTTTATATCCGTTTTCCGAACTCTTACCAAATTTGTAATATTTTCCAATCAAAATGTCAGAAAAAATGTTCATCTTTAAATTGTCAGGCAAAAGCGTCCATAGTTGCAAAAGTAAGCCAAAACGTAAAAGCGGTCGTAAACGACTACGTAGAAAAATAGCATTGAAAACGTAGTCATTAGAATATGCTAGGAATCGTAGTCATGAAAATAGCATAGAAAACGGAGTCGTGAAAATAACATAGAAAACAGTCATTAAAATATGATTGAAAACGTAGTCATAAAAATATTATAAAAAACGTAGTCATATAAAATATTATAGAAAAACAATACCTATATAAAATATTAAAGAAAATATAGTCATATTAGAAGAGTTCGAATATATCAAAGGTGTAATCAGATTCAAATGTATGTGATAAAGTTTGTTGTGATCGCTACTGACAGCTACGATATAACCCAAATAAATTGAATGTGCCGTTAAAAAACACCACCATATTTGTTAAAACAAAAAGATGAAACTGGTGTGAAAGACGAAATGAGGTAAGTACTAGAAGTCTTCATATGATTTTCTAGAATTGTATTCCTATACAATATGGCAAAACACATAATTATAAAGATAACATAGAAAACGTAGTCATAGAAAATATCACAGAACACGCAGTCATAAGAATATCGTAGAAAATGAAGTCATAAAAATATCATAGAAAACGTAGTCATCAAAATATGTTTTAAAAATGTAGTCATAAAAATATAATAGAAAACACTCATAAAAATATCATAGAAAACGTAGTTATGAAAATATTATAGAAAACATAGTTATAAAAAATCATAGAATACATAGTCATAAAAATAGCATTGAAAACGAGTCATGAAAATAGCATAGAAAACATAATCATTAATATATGATAGAATACATAGTCATAAAAATATTATAGAAAACGTAGTCATAACAATATAATAGAAAACAGTCATGCAAATATAATAGAAAACACAGTCATCAATATAATATAAAAAACGTAGTCAGAAATATATAATAGAAAACATAGTCATAAAAATATAATGGAAAACAGTAATACAATATAATAGAAAACATAGTCATAAAAATAT